>SMSQ01010331.1:0-29533 GCA_019453375.1 Ctenoplectra terminalis | reverse complement strand
AAAAAAATTAATTTTTTTTTTTTTTTTTAATTTCTTTTCCCATTAAATTTTTTTTTTTTTTTTTTTTTTTAATCAATTATCTCCGCTGTTTTGTATGGTCTTGTTCCTATTTTGCAGTAAGTTATGCACAATGTGATCGTCAATCAAGGAAGATAACCCAAACCTAACCCGATTATTGCATTAAAATAAAAATAATTTGACGCGTGAAATTTTTTTTTATTAATCAATTATATTATCTCCGTTGTTTTGTATGATCTTGTTCCTATTTTTGAATAAATTACGCACAATATTGATCGTTGATCAAGGATAGAAATCCGAACCTAACCCGATTTTGCATTAAAATAAAACTCATTTGCCATGTAACATTTTATAATACCTGACGCGAATGAATCTTTTCTTGGCACATTTTTAAAAATCTCTTTTCGCAATATAGATACAGCGATCAAATTATTATGAGTACTTTGAAATAATTACTTGTTTATACTTTGAGCAAAATAGAATTGAAAGTATGCTTGAAATAACATCTTTTCCGGTACAAAAATTATTAAGTTTTTAATAACATACAACGATGATTTTAAGTTCGCTAGAAATTATTTAAAAATTCTTTAATTCTATCAAAATTTATTTAATTTTACGCGTAATTTAAGAAACATACCTATGTTTTTCTCAAAATTAAAAATTTCTTAAAATCAAGAGAAATCAGAGTTGGCAAAATTAATTCCAAAATAAATATCAATTATTACCACAAGTATAAATAAATGAATTACCAAAATTCAAGCCTTCTATCTAGTCCTCAGGTAAAAACTCGCCCATTTTCTATTTCTAGATACCAAAAAATATTTAATTTCTTTTCCATTCTATTCCATTCGTATACCACAAATTATCTATTTAAATCAGTTCAGAAACGACTACTGAAACATCCTGTATAGCAAACGTACTTCAAACCAGTCGCTTTTCATCATGTCTATATCATTCTTCGCAAGATTTATACTCACGCGTATCTACGAGTAAAGTTCCTAAACGATGCATTAACGCGTCAACGCGTCCCATCACGGAGCACGACCGACCGACAGAATCAAATCGCGTTGTGCAGCAAACACGTGTGCAACGAAGAACTGCCATCGACGTATCAAACAAATGGCTGTTCGCTCTTAAAAGTTGCATGACCTGCCGCAATTACCATTTTCACCCCGGTTAGGAATTGTCATCCGTACCTCACATGACGTGTTCTCACAGGAGGGTCGACCATCGTGTTCGTGTCGTTTCCCGATATCTAGGAAGCGGGTAGAGAACGAACGACGCCGTTTGGTAAGGTGAAAGACACGCGGTGTTTCTGATAATAATTAATATTTATTTTGGAATTGATTTTTATAACTATAAAATTGTGTTCTCGTATTTTTGAGAAGCTTTAAACGGTTTAGAAGAATTGCAATTTATTTTGGAATTGATTTTTCTAACTTTGTTAGGAAATTGTGTTCTCGTATTTTTGAAGGATAATAATTTATATTGGAATTTAGTTTTGTTTAATTGTGTTCTTTTTTAGTGTTGAACGTAGGAATGTTTTTTTAAATTGTGGGTGAAATTGAATTAATTCTGTTGGGTTTAATAGGAGCTGTTTATTGTTATGTTAAAAGCAGCTCAGAGTGATTTAATAAAGCATTAGTTTTAACTTTTCCGGAGGTAGAAATTGTATTAGAATTGATCACGATACAGTGTTTTATTTGGGTTAAATATAGGAATCTTTGTTATTGGAAAAAATAGTAATTGGAGTTATTTTTGCTACAAGTAGAAACTGGTTAACGTGATAAATGTTCAGGGAAGAAAAATGTATTTATTTTAGCAAACATATTTTCTTACTTTATATATTAATTAAAATTTATTGTGTACTGATTTAAAAAATAAAAAAAAATACAGAAGCCTCCCTTTTCAGAGGAAATAATAGTAAATAAATTTATGTTTTCCAGAGTGTAGTACAGCTTAGTAGAAATTGAAAAAAAATGTATTTATCATAGCAAATATATTTTCTTTCTTCATATATCAAAAATGTACAGTATATTGATTTTTTTAAAAATATAGGAATCTTTAACAAATCAATGTTCTCAAAAGTGCGTTACAACTCAGCAGAATTTGAAAAAGAAAATGTATTTATCTTAGCAAGCATATTTTCTTTCTTCATATATAAAAAAATCTACAATGTACTGATTCTTCAAAAAATATAGGAATCTTCAACAAATCCATGTTCTCCAAAGTGCATTCCAACAACAGTAGCAATTGAAAAAAAAAATACAGCGAACATACTTTCTTTTCCCACATACCAACCAAAATTTCCAACGACACACATATCTTCAAAATCCCCAAGAATCCTTAATCACTACCTCATCATTCTCCAAACCATACCCCAACTGCGCCAGAAACCATCGAAACCACTCCAAACCCCCCATTTATCCTATCAAAAACATTTCCTCCCTGCCCACCCCCAATTCCTCAAAAACCCCAAAAAATCCACCCGAGCCACCGCTCTCCAACTCTTATCTACCATTCGCGCCATACATCTCCCTTAACAATAACCCAGCTTCCTTACCAACCACCCCCTCAAACAAACAAAANCAAAAATTTCCAACGTACAGATACTTTTAAAAAATTTAGGAATCTTTAACAAATCAATGTTCTCCAAAGTGTATTACAACTGCACTAAAATCTAGTTATGTAGTCAACCTAATAAATATTGCGAAAAAAAATATATTTCTCTTAGCAAACATATATTTTCCTACTTCATGAACCAAAATTTCCAACGTACTGATTTTTTTTTAAATATAGGAATCTGTAACAAACAAATCAATGTTCTCCAAAGTGCATTCCAACCACAGTAGCAATTGAAAAAAAAAAATACAGCGAACATACTTTCTTTTCCCACATACCAACCAAAATTTCCAACGACACACATATCTTCAAAATCCCCAAGAATCCTTAATCACTACCTCATCATTCTCCAAACCATACCCCAACTGCGCCAGAAACCATCGAAACCACTCCAAACCCCCCATTTATCCTATCAAAAACATTTCCTCCCTGTCCACCCCCAATTCCTCAAAAACCCCAAAAAATCCACCCGAGCCACCGCTCTCCAACTCTTATCTACCATTCGCGCCATACATCTCCCTCAACAATAACCCAGCTTCCTTACCAACCACCCCCTCAAACAAACAAAAAAAAAAAACACCAAAAAGAACTCGACAAGAAAAGTATTCATCAACCCCCCGTTCGCCAGTCCGCTACCAAGGAAAGGTGAACCAACGCGTCGACGACGACACGGCTCGACGCACCAAGCCAGAACAGACAGAGGAAACGGAACGAACGAGAAGCCAGAGGGGGTGGCAAGCGTCGGTGGCGCCTCCAACGGTCTCTCTGGTGGGGGCTAGTGGTAGCAGGGGGCGGACAGACGCGACGCGGCGGACCCGTCTCTCCTCAGTCGACGTCAAGCCGTCGCGACGCGTGCGTCTTCTCTTTCGCCGGTTCCGATAACCTCGCGAGACTCGCGTGTCCCGCACAGCGTGACTAGTCTCGTCCGTGTTCGCCCACCTGTTCGCTCCAGCGAGCCGATCGCGAGTATCGTTAGCCACCGATCGACGACCGTCGTCCGAGTGCGCGCCGCCGATCCGTTCACCAAACAGAGGATACCTCCTTCCGAACCGTTCCCGCGAGTGACCACTCTGACAGCCTCGCGACCATCGCGTGTGTCGTGCTTCGAAGACGGCCCCGCGAGTGCCTTGGTAGCCCGGTTAAACTGGTACCGATCGGTGGCCGAGCGCAGTGACCAGTGCCAGTGGCGTGGAAACGTCTGTGAGCCAAGCTCTAGGTGATAATCAGTGTGATACACCCCTTGGATTATGACTGTCGGGTAGGTAATGGTCCAGTTATCGGTATAGAGAAGATTTCCTCCGGTTAGGTTCGCGCTACGGTTAGGCTCGCGCGGACGATGTTTGTTGGAACGCGTGCATCTTCCGCTTCGGCCAATCGAACCAGCGTTCCTGGAGGAGATCTTCCCGCACGGTATCTTCCGCGTCACCGCGAGAAGTCACCCGCGACCGCGGGGCGAGAGGACCACGGTCGTGTTTGCCCGATTGGAGCAGCGTGCGTGGTCGGGCGCAACGAATGCGTGTCGGGAAGGTTTTTCGTTTTCGGCGGTTAGGTTCGGTTTTCTTGGGACTTCTCGCGACACGCGGATGGTATCGAGGGTGTTTAACCCTGGTGGGATGTTACTTTGTTGTGGGTGAAGAGTGTGATGTAGAAGAAGTGCTTGGTGAAGAGCGATTTTTGGTGATTTTTGGGTCGATGTGTTGGGTAGGAATCTCAAGTTTGAAGGTTTATTTAACTCTGTGGGACACGCTGGGATTAAGAGTGTCCGAGTGTCTCATTTTTAGTCCCACCTTGATCGAGGGAAAAGGATGCGCTTTGACCCTCTTTTATATTTAAAAAAAATTTATTTCGTCTAGTTATCGCTGTACTATTAAATTTTGTTACTGTATTAGTGTAACGATACCACGGACCATCTATAGGAATTATTACTTCAAAAGTTTCGCGATCAAAGTAAAATACTGTGATCAATCATAGATCCTTTCTCTGATAAACAAAATTCGGACAATAGAGGGTTAATAGGTACAATTCATGAACCCATGTGGCACGGTGAGACTGTTCGAGTGGCACTCTGTAACAGATTCAATTGAATTATTATTTTTTTATGTTTTTACATCGTGTGATTCCTTTATCAGTAAAAATGTAACTATTTTGTTTCATTTAACCCTCTGCGGGACCGTGTGACTTGAAAGTTCGAAATTGATGTATCTATATTTGGAAAAATTAATTTTGTTTACTTATCACTGCGCTGTTAAATCTGATTACTGTATTACCGTAGCGACACCACGATCCACAATTTTCGAATCAAAGTGAAAAACTGTAATCAATTGTAATTTTTTCTTCAATAAGTAGACAAGATTCGGGCTGTAGAGGGTTAAAACGCAATCAAATTTCTATGCAACGTGGGTCTATTTTATTATACTGAAATCCTGCGCCGCTAAGAGTTAAATAAACCTTTAACAAGGTTTAGATTATGAATTAGCCCATTAATTATCCCATGATCCCCATTTTGGGGTTTTGAATTTTCACGTACACAATGTCCGCCGAAACCTTCTTCAGCCTAGATAGAAACATGACCGTTCCACCGTCACTGTCTCGCTGCACTCGTGCTCGAAATCAACCGTAAGCTCGACCCACCGGCGAACATGAAATTCGCGTTAATAACGCGCAAGTACGAAACGATGTAGAACGTGAGAACTCGACCATCTCTGCAACGAATTCTCTTACCACCGCGCATCCATCCTTCGTTCTCACCTATCGTAATCGCGCCAGCAACTGATATTCCTAACAGCGCGTCACTCTCGACGACACCTGACTGACGCCGAAACACCAACGACTCCAACCCCCTTTCAACCCTTTGCGCTCGTACGTCGAGCTGGACGTTTCATTTTGCTGCGTTCTTTTCAGTTTCGTAATGTGCGGATTATTCGAAGATAGGACAGTTAGATTACGATGCAGCAACGATTTTATTCGAATACGGTAAACGATACAAAATGGAAGAAGGTACAACGGAAGGACAACGCAAAGGCGATAAATAAGGACTCTATATACTCTGTCGCTTTGACTCGATTAACACGTTCGTCGCCGCGTCACCCATATCTGGGTGACGGGTATGTTTCTATGGGGGCCCCGTCACCCAAATATGGGTGACGCTCTTCTTGTTGAAGTTACTAGGATTTGCAGTTGTATCTTTAACCCATTGCCGCAAATGACGGCTATAGCCGTGAAATTTTTGTCGATACGTAGGCAAATGACGGCTATAGACGTGGTGCAAATTTTAATTATTAAAAAAATATGATGAACAAATGACGGTTATAGTCGTCAAAAGTTTTTTTTATAAAAACTGTGGCCAAATGTGATAATTTTCACTTCCGAATATACAAGTTACGCTCAATTTCATCTGGTAGACATAAACAATTGAAAAAAATAGTGTGTTTCCGAGCGCCACTTCTACTTATTATTGCGCTACAATTAGAAACGAACGATAAGCGCGCGTGGCCTGACGGAGATTTTCTTATAAAATTGCGCGCCAGTCAACGTGTTAATTGCAATTCGTAAGTTGTGATAGTAGAGGTTCTGCAATTATTTACCAGAAAATTTTTACGATAGAGATAAAGATAATGAGTATCATTTAGTAACATTATTATAATTTTTAAAAATATATCCCGTAACTAGAAAGTGTTGCGCCAATATTATTGCTTGCAGGAACACGAAAGAGTGAACTTTCCTTCATTAATTCTTATACGAAATATCAAAATTTTAACGGAGACAAAATCACGAATCCCTGCACTCGACGTGCATAATTTTCTTCAAATATTAACACATCGAAGACGAGCAACTTTTTAGAAAATCTTATTACGGGATAAAGTTATACGAGTAAAATTTTTACTCGCATACTTTTACAAAACAATTATACCCACAGTAGATATGGATCTTCGTTTCCATTTTCTGTCGAAGTGGTCGTTTTTAACCGCAACCTCTCGTTTAGAATTATCTGTTGCTTTTCGGTCCTCATGACCATCCAATGATCGGTCCTCAATGTGTCGAGCTTCCAATTAAAACGCTCCTTTCATCCCAAAATGAATAAAAAATCGTACATTCATAATTCTCCTTTATTCCCAAAAGAAATTCTTTGCAGCGAACGGTTACAGAAACTAATATTCTTGAAAATTTCTCGTGCTTCAATCTTTCCCTTTGACGAAGATTAAATCGCAACATCGACGCGTTCCTCGGATCTCCTGAAAAGTTGTTCGAGTTATTACCTCGATCGCTAATTTATCGGCTCGGAGTCGTCGCCTCGAAATCGGCTCTGTTAACCGATTAACATTTCCACTTCGGAATTCGTCGAGAGCTCGTTAATGTTTCAACGCCAGCCTCGTTTATCTTTGGACAAGTGTCAAGCGCTTTCGCTCGAAGCGAATTTACAATAGACGCAAGAGAGCTGGATCCGGTTCGGCACGAAAGTCTCGAGAGCGGCTGATGATCTCGTTGAAATTTAAATAGATCATCGAGAGACGTTCATCACCGGTGTTTCGCAACGCGATGCAACCGATGCGCGTCTCTCTCGCTGCACAATCAACGTTTCTACTTCGAATGCTTTCGGAACCCGGCAGACCAAACTCTTCGGAACCAAGTTTTCTGCTCGAGCTACACCTGTTCGGCGAACAAAAGCTCCTCTGTTCGCGAAACCACAGGAGAGGAACGTTCTTCTTTGGGGTATCATTTGATGTATCAGCTTGTACGGAAAGAGCTCGCGTGTGGATCTTCTAAGGAGGATTCTGAGAAGGGAGATTTCAATTTTGATTGATGTTTTAGTTAATTGTAAGAGGTGTCGTTTTGGTCTGCGGGTTTAAGGGCTGGTTTCATGGTTTAGATATTAATTAGACATTAATGTGATTAATGAAATTTTGTATGTTTTTGAAAATTATACTTGAAGATTTCCTACAACTTAAAAAATTATTCTTAAGAATTTCCTACGCGTTTGAAAATTATCTTATAAAATTCCATTTATGATTAAAAATTATTCTTAAAAATTTCATACATGTTTTAAAATTATATTTCAAAATTTCCTACACTTTTAAAAATTGTTCTTAAGAATTTCTTACATGTTTAAAAATTATCCTAAAAAATTTCGTACACGTTTAAAAATTATTCTTCTAAATTTCATACATTTAAAAAAAATTACTTTTAAAAAATTTGTACGTCTTTAAAAATTATCCTTCTGTATTTCGTACACCTTAAAAAATTATCCTTCTAAATTTCGTGCATCTTAAAAAATTGCTCTTCAAAATTTCGCACACCTAAAAAAATAATCCTTCTAAATTTCATACACCTTAAAAAATAATCCTTCTAAGTTTCGTACATTTAAAAAAATTGGCTCTTAAAAATTTCGTACGTCTTTAAAAATTATCCTTCTAAATTTCATACACCTTAAAAAATAATCCTCCTAAATTTCATACACCTCAAAAAATTATCCTTCTAAATTTCATACACCTTAAAAAATAATCCTCCTAAATTTCATACACCTCAAAAAATTATCCCAAAAAATTTCGCACACCTTAAAAAATAATCCTTCAAAATTTCATACATCCTTAAAAAATTACCCTTCAAAATTTTCTACATCCTTAAAAATAATCCTCCAAAATTTCGTACACCTTAAAAAATTATCTTTCTAAATTTCATACACCTTAAAAAACAATCCTCCTAAATTTCATACACCTTAAAAAATTACCCTTCAAAATTTCCTACATCCTTAAAAATAATCCTCCAAAATTTCGCACACCTTAAAAAATAATCCTCCAAAATTTCCCACACCTTAAAAAATAATCCTCCAAAATTTCCCACACCTTAAAAAATAATCCTCCAAAATTTCCCACACCTCAAAAAATAATCCTCCAAAATTTCCCACACCTCAAAAAATTACCCTTCAAAATTTCCTCCACCTTAAAAATTACCCTCCAAAATTTCCTACACATCTAAAATATATCAACAGCACAAACAATAATAATATTAACAACACGCCGAATGACAATAAATACGAAAATCACCCCGAACATCCCAACGAGCCAAAACATCATCCCAAACATCGCGTCCGTTCGTTGTCCTGCGAGCATCGCCGTCGCTCGTCCTTTTAATCCTCCCGTATAGCGCGTATTAATGACTCTGTCAGTAAGGCATAATGATGGCCGGCCAACTGTTTACATTGACATCGCCGCTGGCCTTCTCACCTTGACTGGGCCGGTCGCACGCTCTCGCAATTTAAGCCAGGCCAACGTGTCGCGTCGCGTGTCACACGAGCGGCTCTCGCTGCATTTATTGCTCCAGCATTCCCCCCCGTATCGATCCACGAGGATCCACGCGAGGATCGCCGATTATCCGGAGCCGTGTGCACGCGTTTAGCCGATCGGAGCCAACCCGTTCGTCTCCGCGTACGATTTGGACGGCCTTGAAGCTCCGATCGCCGTGTATTGGCGTGCATTCGGAACGGTATCGATATTATTAGATGCGTGCTTGACACACTGGTTACGAAAATTTGTCAACCACTTACGTCACGCCGAACGGTTCGCTATTTCGTGGTTTGTTTCGTTTGGCAGCACCGCGTGCGCGTTCCTCGGTTTCCTTCGCGTTGCACAATGTCGGGAGCGAGTTATCGTTCGGCCGAGAATTACGCTACGACTCAATTGTGCAGAAGCAATATCGATACGACTGTTTCATAAATACTGTTGGGGATCTACGGCCGAGGAACGCTTGACACCGAGTGGAATTATTTATTCGGGACTCTCGTTGCTCGAAACGCCGGATGCAACTTTAACCCTTTGCCCTGTAACCACGAGTCGCACTCGTGGCGCCGAGTTTCGATCAAACATAATTGTTCACTCCCACAGTGTTCGTGGAGTCGATTATATAGCATCAAAGATGCCAACACGATTTATAACAATAACATAATTATAATACAAGTTCGCAGTGTAATAGTTGACGATAGTTCTGATAGTTGATGCAGTCGATTGCTAATGCAGTTCTATGACGGTTCTTGGTTCAGTTCTTCTTCTCATACGATTCTTATCCCATGTGTAAGAGTCGCCACTACCTGCGACGGGACGGCGCCAGTAGATGGGCCTATTGAGTGGTGGTGCGAATGTATTTATGGTTGCGAGTCAGACTGATCCGGGTATGTTCGGAAAAGTGTGACCGTGGACGAATCTTGGGTGGTCGAAAGAATGTTAGCGAAGAGTGTCTGGGTTATGTCTAGCGTATGTTTGAAAACGAGAAACTGGGCCGTGGGAATGAAGTCTGCGTGACCGCGCGATTGGAAGGGATGGATGCGAAGATTTTGAGTGCGAGGGAAAAAGGAATGTACGTGGGAAAAAGATAGAGCGATTGAGGGATGTGCATTTAACACTAGAACTACCGACTTGTTCATAATTTCTTATAAAAATTTTATAAATTTACAATGATATATTTTGCGGGATTTTCTATGAGTTTTTGTAAAAAATATGTACAAAGAATTGTTAGCGTTATTATAGGTACAATATCTTTGATACAAATAAGTTTACTTTAATCGCCGGTAGTTCTAGTGTTAAGCGAGTGAATGTTCGGGGCGAGAGAGATTGTGTGGCAAGAGGGCAGTGAGGAAAGAGAGTAGCGAGGAGAGACAGAGTGATTAAGAGTATTGTTAGTATTGTTAAACTTCAGTTATTTTTTATTATTATTTAATAAACCAAATAATTCCCACGCGCCGGAGCTCGATTATTCTGACAGAGACTTCAGAAAGTGTTAGTGACTTCCGTTATATTTCCGTCTCTCTCTCTCTCTTTTTCTCTCTTACACATGCTTGTTCAATTCTCGTTCATTTCTAATACAGTTCTCGTTCAATTCTAATGTAGTTCTAATACAGTTCTCATCTCATCGTAACAGTGACATTCCTTAAATATTAGACACCCTTGTTAGGCGTGTTATCGACAAGAAGTCGATATCAGTTGAAAATTCTGGTGTCAAGAGAGGTGGTCAATGTCACGCCCTCAGAGTTCGTGTTTCAGTCCCAAGTCAGGTAGGTGGAGATGTGACGGTGTCAGAGTTCGTGTGTCAGTCCCAAGTCAGGTAGGTGGAGATGCGACGGTGTCAGAAGGTCGCAGCTGAGGTACACGTGAGTCAGTTCTTGGTGAGGATTTAGGTTACGGCGCTTTGCTATTGAGCATAAATCGACAAACACCGAAATATTCTCCGGTTTCTAGGTGGTAAACTAATAACATGCCAGATGTGAAAATGACCGTTCTCGAAAATAGCTAGAGTTCGTCCGTATCATAAAATGGAACTGAGTCAAAGGTTTAGTTACATTTTTAACGGAAAATCACGGAAAATCTTCCCTAAGGTACCTTAATTAATTTGTAAAATTAATTACCACTTTGGTAGTTCTACTGTTGACACTCTTGTATAAATAAAAGGATGGATCGGAGCGATTATTTCTCTCCGATGCCCGAAGCTTTGTCACAGTTCCATCACATATTATTTTACATACCTTACAATTTGATTTCTTCGCTAGAAATAAGTATATTTTAATCGTCGTTAGCTGTTGGATTAATCGCTAGAAATACAGGGTGCCTCGAAAAAATGTATACACTGTTTGAATGATTATCACTCCGCTTTTTATCCACGTATAATTAATATTCAAACTGTAAAAGAATCTACGTAAAATGTATGCTTCCAATAGCATTTTAAAATAAATTTTCTTTCTTCAAAAATTAATCTTGGTCCGCTCATTATTTCCAATTAATTATGAACAAAAAAGAAAAATCAGAAAGCTATGTATATCCGTTAAACAGTGTATACATTTTTTCGAGGCACCCTGTATATCGATGAGAGAAAATTTTGGAACGCTGGTGTATATTCATGGTTAAAACACACTTTGGAAAATATATATACGTAAAACTGGTTAAAACAAGAGTAATCAACTCGAATTATTATTTTTTCCCTGACTCATAGGTACGCTCGAAAATTTATGGTAATGAGAATCAGCACGCGTGGCCCAATTAACAGGCACCGAATCAAGAATGCATAGATTCTGCTCCATTTCGCATGACACGGGAATACTAACAGCCAGGGTTTGTCTTTCAGGGATAAAATCGTTGGTTCTAGGAACAAGCTCGTTATCACAATAAAATTACAATTCACTGGTCCCGGTGCAACGTCCAACCGTAACATCTTTACACCGCTTGTTCTCGTCCGAAGCGACACGATACGCGAGGATTTCGTTGGCTATTTCTGAGCGACTATAAACATCTTAACAATTTTTATATAATTTCTAGCAGATTTAAAATTGTCGTTTATTTTATTAAAAATAATACATACATTATTTCGGATACCTGTTTCGAACCGAAGAATTAAAAATGATGACTATTTGAAAAAAGATATGAAATGCAGGGGAAATAAATGTTTATTCAAATTTGTTACAGGAAATTATAATTGATTCGTAGAAGTGCATCGTTATAAATTTGTAGAATTTATGTGAGAAATTGCAAACCAGTTATTTTGATCGCCTCGGTAGTTCCAGTGTTAATAACAATTTAGCGATTGGAAGTGATATTCGATATCTTAAGGAAACGACGGATTGTAAATTTAATAAAATTTTTTAACAGTGTATTAAGACTAAAATAAAAATTTTTTAAATTTATTAGAATCTTCCGTGATTTTCTGTAAAGTAATATAGTTAAATATTTGTTTCAAATATTTACAGTTTTTATTTTTGTAATATAAGTAGGTTAGGATTGAAATAAAATACGCGATTCGTAAAAGGACACTGATAAATATAAATAATATAAAGAATTTTTTAAGTAACAAAGCGGATCTTAGACTTTGTCATTGTTGCATATTTTATATTTTATTTATTGCATACTAGCTCAGCGATTTATTCACAGAAGTTATATTTTGTGAAAAATAAGGAAGTTTCCGGGTACTTTTGTGTGTTGTAGTTGTTTTTAGTAGGAGTTAATGTTAGGAATAATATTTGCTTTATATTTTCTTTAACGGTTTCTCCGATTTCAAACTATTATCGTTATTATTCGCGATTCGAGATACGAGTTTTGCATCGATAAATAGCTAACGAGAGCCATTCGAATAATTACTCCCGATACGGTGTACCAGCGTTCATAAGTTCGGGGTCACGCATCAATTGATACTTTTAACTGGTTATCACAAGAAAATAGTTCACTCGCTGCGGAGTCGTATATAGAGTGACCCAATAATTATTTGCATCTATTAAACGGTTCTTAAAAAGAATACTCGGAATAAAAAACGAGAAAAAAGCAAAAGAGTACCCGGAATAAAAAAAGAAGAAAGCCAAAGAATACTCAAAAATGAACTCTAAAATAAACTCTTAATAAAAAAAAAGAAAATAAAAAGAAAAGAAAAAAAATACCCGGAATAAAAAAAAAAGAAGAAAGCAAAGGAATACCCGGAATAAAAAAAAAAGAAAGATAGAAAAAAGCAAAAGAATACCCGGAATAAAAAAAAAGAAGAAACCAAAAGAATACCCGGAATAAAAAAAGAAGAAAGCCAAAGAATACTCAAAAATGAACTCTAAAATAAACTCTTAATAAAAAAAAAGAAAAATAAAAAGAAAAGAAAAACAATACCCGGAATAAAAAAAGAAAAAAGCAAAAGAATACCCGAAATAAAAAAAAGAAATAAACTCTTAATAAAAAAAAAGGAAAGATAGAAAAAAGCAAAAGAATACCCGGAATAAAAAAAAAGAAGAAACCAAAAGAATACCCGGAATAAAAAAAGAAGAAAGCAAGAGAATACTCGAAATAAAAAAAAAAGAAAAGCAAAAGCCTACTAAATTCACTGTAAGCAAAATGTATATCTCACTTTCGAAAACATTCTAACTTTGCAATAGCCACTCATGTATCGTTTAGTGATCCCTAATGACTTCGATATTAATCTGACCACTCAAAAATAAACTCTTAAAAAAAAAAAAGAAAGAAAGAAAAAGAAAAAAGCGAAAGAATACCCGGAATAAAAAAAAGAAGAAAGCAAGAGAATACTCGAAATAAAGAAAAGAAAAAGCCTACTAAATTCGCTATAAGCAAAATGTATATCTCTAAATGTTCAGTGGTCACTAATGACTTTAATATTAATGTGACCACTTTAAAATAACCTCTTAAAAAAAAAAGAAGAAGGAGAAGAAGGAAAGAAAAAAGAAAAAAGCGAAAGAATACCGGGAATAAAAAGAAAGAAAAAAAGAATTCGGGGGAACAGTGGCCGTACGACGCTTGTCAGGTTGTCGAACGTGCGGTGGATGCCGGAGAAAACGCGGCTCCAGCGTCTTTGTCCCGATCGGCACGTCTCTTTATCGCGGCACGTGAGCCTCGTGCCAAAATCAAGGGGCACCGAGGAGGCAGCGACAAATCGGTACCGTGGATTTATCTTCTCTACCCGCGAGGAACGATACGGCAAAGTGGAAGCGAATTGTCTTTGGCGAGAGCTTTTTTGACCGAGAGACGCGGTCAGATCTCGGCCAACTAGAGCTACGACGTGCTTCCACTGGCAGTCTACACCCTCGAAGACGTTTCTGCTGCGTCTTCCGAGACGTTGCAGGGTCTGGCCACGAATTACGGAAGCCTGTTTGCCGCGGTGAGAGAAACTAGTGCCGCGCTCACTCGAATTGCTTGTTCTTTCTTCTTACGCTCCCTTCGCGAGCTTTCTTTTTTAACGCTAGAACTATTGGTTCGTTATTTCTCGTGGAAATTTCATCAATTTACAGAGGCGCATTTCTATAATTTTTTGCAAAAAATATGCACAAAGAATTATTAGTCTTGTTGTAAGAATTTTTTCAAATACTCATCGTCCTGATTTCTTTGCTACAAATCTATTTTAATTGTCGAGTGGTTCTAGTGCTAGAAATCTTTTTTAATTGTCGAGTAGTTCTAGTGTTAATTCTAACTTGAATTTTTCTATAAATCTATAATAGTATGTACAGATTCTTTGCTAGAAATCTTTTTTAATGGTCGAGTAGTTCTAGTGTTAATTGTAACTTGAATATTTTTATAAATCTATAATAGTATATACAATTTCTTTGCTAGAAATCTATTTTAATGGTCGAGTGGTTCTAGTGCTAGAAATCTTTTGTAATGGTCGAGTGGTTCTAGTGTTAATTGTAACTTGAATATTTTTATAAATCTATAATAGTATATACAGAATCTTTGCTAGAAATCTTTTGTAATGGTCGAGTAGTTCTAGTGTTAATTGTAACTTGAATTTTTCTATAAATCTATAATAGTATATACAGATTTGAAAAATAGGTTAAACCAGACGCAAATACTAGGACGAGTAAATAAAATGTAGGAAAAATCTTTTTCCTCCGGGTCGGCTCTTTTAATAGTTCACGAACTCGCTGGAGCTTCTATTTTTTTTTTTAATTGAATTATGAACTTTAACCTGTTGCATGTACGAAGCTGACGTTAAGACGCGAGAGTTCATTTGTATGTATCTTAGCGCGAGATAACGTGGATCTGAAAGATTTTAAGTTGAATAGGAAGCTAACATCGAGTCGACTAAAATTGTAATATTGACGATATAAGCTAATATGGAGTCCACTGAGATTTTATTATACGACGATTTCGAAATCATAGCTTATTTCAGCTTCCTTCTGTCGAAGTTTCATAGTTTCTGCATTAGAAATAAATAAATAAAGTTTTAGATGGTTCTTACTATTATAATAGACGCATTTTCATTAAATAACATGGACCTAAAAGGTTTGAAATTAAATAGAAAACTAAAATAGAGTCCACTAAAATAGCTTTGCATATAAATAAATCGATGAGTGATTATAAAACACGCTTTTAAATGGTTCCTACTATTATAATACACGAATTTTTATTAAACAATATGGACCTAAATAGAAAACTAAAATGGAGTCCACTAAAATAGCTTTGCAAATAAATAAATCGACGAGTGATTATAAAACACGCTTTTAGATGGTTCCTACTATTATAATACACGAATTTTTATTAAATAATACGGACCTAAATAGAAAACTAAAATGGAGTCCACTAGAATAGCTTTGCAAATAAATAAATCGACGAGTGATTATAAAACACACTTTTAAATGGTTCCTAATTCCCAAAAATTCATTACACATTAGTAAATTTCTAAAATTTCCGTACACGCATTTTTATTAAATAATATGTGCCTAAATGATTTGAAATTAAATAAGAAACAAACACTGTGTCCACTGAAATTTTGATATCGATGATGATAGCTTTGCAAATAAATAAATCGACGAGTGATTACGAAACACACTTTTAAATGGTTCCTACTATTATAATACACGAATTTTTATTAAATAACATGGACCAAAATGATTGGAAATTAAATAGAAAACTAAAATAGAGTCCACTAAAATAGCTTTGCAAATAAATAAATCGACGACTGGTGATAAAACACGCTTTTCAATGGTTCCTACTATTATAATAGCCGAATTTTTATTAAATAACATGGACCTAAAAGATTTAAAGTTAAATAGAAAACTAATACGGTGTCCACTGAAATGTAAATATCGGTGATGAGAGCTTTGCAAATAAATAAATCGACGAGTGATTATAAAACACATTTTTAGCTAGTCTAAACGAAACGTGTTAACACTAAAACCACTCACGATTAAAATAAACTAATTTCTACCAAAGAAATCAAAATGATGAGTTTTTAAAAAAATGCTCACAACAAAGCTTCCAATTATTAAAAAAAAATGATAAAAAATCCCTAAAATTGCGCTACTGCAAATTTATCACGAACCATAATAAAAACGTTCAGCCGGAAAAACAATCCCATCCTACGCACACAAAAAAAAGAAAAAAAAAAATCGTTCCGTATTAATAGTTCGGTGACACGTTTAATAATATAGTAATCAATGCACAGCGTACCGTTTTACAACTACAATCGCTATTCATAGACCGCGTACTCTTATCAAGGCAAAATTAGAAAGGAATTTTCCGCAGCGTTTTTCTCGTCATATTGTAGGTCAATTTTTTCCTTTTTTTTTTTTCTTTATTTTTTTCCTTTTTATAATGTTCTTTTTTTCGTTGCGAACAGGACGATTCAATCGACGCGAGAGAGAGACAAGGTTCGCCTCGCGTAGAGTTTGTAACCGTTACGGTATCGCGGAGAATTTTCCGTCGTCGACAATTACGCAGCGCAATTATACAACATGGAATCAAATTATACGCTAATGACGTTGCAACGTGCTCGTCGTAATAATAGATAGAAAACTTGTTTCTTTTCTTCGCATTTTATTCAAGGTTCCACGATATGCAAGCGGTATAAATTTTGTTCAATCTTGCGCAATTCTGCTTTAACTTCTTTCAAATAACGTAATGCGTTCCTTCTTGTCAGTTCATTTTATTATGCTTGTATGAACTTGGTAAGAAATTGTGTTCTCATTTTTTTTTTAAGGAATAATTTGTTGGACAATGCTGTTATTGTTCTGCGCGCCGTTGAATTGTCGTGGTTAATTGTTTCGTATTACGAAGGTGGAGAAATTTTGTAATCAGGAAATATTGAAAATGTGCGACACTTTTTTTTAGTCTTTTATGCCGTGTGTACTGAGATACAGAGTTTTTGTAGTATTAATTCGGTTTGAATGGGTGGAGTTATTTAGCATGGTTTTTGTATGGGAATTTTATTATGTTGTTTGAATGTAATGAATTTTTAAAGCTAATTTTCGTTTGTTTTTTTATCAACTTTGTTTTGGTACGATGTTAATTTTAATTGTAGCTTCTCGTAGATAATTTCTTTATTTGCTTTGGACGTTTGAGTAATTTTTTAATTGTTGGTTTTTAAAAATTACCTTTCAAAATTTCATACATGCTTACAAATTATTCTTCAAAATTTAGTACATTTTTAAAAATGATGTTTAAAAATTTCACACACTTTGAAAAATTATCCTTAAGAATTTCATGCATATTTAAAAATTATGCTTAGTAGTTTCGTACGCGTTTAAAAATTATCCTTCAAAATTTAGTATATTTTAAAAAATTGTCTTTAAAAATTTCGTACACCATTAAAAATTATCTCTAAAAATTTAGTATATTTTAAGAAATTGTCTTTAAAATTTCGTACATGTTTAAAAATTGTTTTTAAAAATTTCTTATACCTTTGAAAGTTATCTCTAAAAATTTAGTACACTTTAAAAAATTGTCTTTAAAAATTTCGTACGGCTTTGAAAATTATCCTTAAAAATTTCGTAAGCCTTTGAAAATTATCCTTAAAAATTTCGTGAGCCTTTGAAAATTATCCTTAAAAATTTCGTAAGCCTTTGAAAATTATCCTTAAAAATTTCGTACATGTTTAAAAATTGTATTTAAAAATTTCGTACACCTTTGAAAATTATCCTTAAAAATTTAGTATATTTAGAAAAATTATCTCTAAAAATTTCGTACATCTAAAAAATATATTCGTAGCAAGAATAAATGTCTCACACGCTACTATGATAACGAAATTCATGAACTTATCACTTGAGCGATTAAACAACGTGTTCTGTTATATTTTCATTTAAACTCGATAATGTATTTACCTTAACCGTCCTTGAGTAAGACACTTGAACTTATTTTGAGCGTTGAATAGACGTAATATATTATTGAAATAGATTTAACACGGTGTAGGATCTCCTTCGAATATCAAAGCTTTAGTTTATAACACTTCAAGTTCTCACAACAGTCCTCTCAAACTTAAAAAAAACCTTATAAAATTTAAAATTTTAATATATTTTAATATAATTTATTATTATATTAATATATATAATTATCTAAATTTTAATATATTAAGAACGCTTTATATTTCAGTTCTTAAAAAGGTGAAAATACCAAATAACGGTCTATTAAAAGTCACTTTTAAAAAATCATCCGTCAGTTCAAACTCTGAACTTAATTTCAATTCCAGTTCTGAACTAATCTTCAAGCTAGAATTAAATTACTAATTAATTCAATAAGCACTATAAAATATGTTAATAAAATAAGAGTATTGAAGGAACTAAGTGTCTCAAAAATTTAAATTCTATATTAATACAACTACAAAATAAAAAATCTTACTCATAAACATACAGCTAAAATTAAATCAAAAGATACACTAAAAACAGGCACTTAAATTTAATTTTTATTGCATATTAACTGAGTAACTTATTCACAATATTCAATTTCATCAAACTTTAAGATCCATGTCTAGAACACATTTTATTTTTCATTATTAAATGAACTAAGTGTCTTAAAAATTTTAATTCTGCATTCGATAATAGTTCTAATTCTATACATCTACAAAATAAAAAATCTTACTTATAAAGATACACTAAAAACAGACTTAAATTTCATGAAACTTTAAGTTAAGAATACAATTTATTTCTCAAAGTATACAAGCGAGAATTTATTCGATCGTTAACTTCGTTCCCTGATAAGATTTAAAGAAACAAGGTCCCGTCGTCGACCTCTTAACAAACGTTTGCTTTGATATAGATATCTACATAATATATTCCTAAAATCTTTCACCAACCGATAGCTTAACCTTACACAGTGCGTGATACAGCAACCGTTCACTGTGTGTGTACACAGAGCGTAGATTTTCGACTTGGTGACCTACATGTACAAGAATCTCTGATTACATGTCTCGGATAATCGAGAGTCAGAGAGGCAATGTCCGTATAATTGGGAGTCCAGATAATCGATGTTCGAATAGTCGGTGCCCGGATAATTGACGTTTTACTGCATTAACAAAGTACTACCTACTCACACAACAGAGTAACCGAAATTATTTTATGGACCTCCAATTTAGTCGAGATACCACGTCCGATTGATACTTAGAGAAACTTTTAGGCTTTAGAGAAACTCTTCAGACTAGTAATTCTCGACATGATTTTATTTTTAATACGGTCTCTGGTTATCGAATTAGGATCTCGTACGAAAATTTTATTTTTATAGAGAGGGAAAGGGATAAAAAGGATGGAATTTGGAAGATTGGGACGGAAAGTGACGAAAAATCGAGACTTTGGATAAAGAAAAATTGTTCGCTTTGGGTTCTCGGGTTGAGAAAATATTGCGCTTCGGTAGAGTACAGTAGAATTAGGACCATGTACGAAAATTTAATTTTTATAGAGAGGGGAAGGGAAAATGGAAGATTTGGACGGAAAGTGACGAATAATCAAGACTTTGGATAAAGAAAAATTGCTCGCTTTGGGTTCTCGGGTTGAGGAAATATTGTGCTTCGGTAGAATACAGTAGAATTAGGACCACGTTAGAAAATTTAATTTTTATAGAGCGAGGAAGAAAAAAAAAGGATGGAATTTGGAAGATTTGGACGGAAAGTGACGAAGAATCGAGACGTTGAATAATAATTTTCTAGCGATTTTTTCCTAGGATCTATCATTCGAGTTTCTTTAGTGAACATTTCAATTTTTGAGTATTAAAAATTATGTATATGTTAGGCATAAGAATTTTAGAAAGGGAAAATTTGGGAAACATAGTAAGTAAATTTGCAAAGAATATAATGGAACACTGAAATTGAAGTAGATAATAATTTTAAGGAAAGATTTTTCTATTGTATTTCAATTATTAAATAGTAAGTAAAATCTTTGGTTAAAATTATTTTCTATTTCAATTTCAGTTCTCCATTATCATTCGAGTTTCTTTGGTGAATATTAAAATTTTTGAATGTTAAAAATGACGTATATGTTAGGCATAAGAATTTTAGAAATGGAAAATTTGGGAAACATATAATAGAGAACTGAAATTGAAGTAGAAAATAATTTTAACGAAAGATTTTTCTATATTATTTCCATTATTAAATAGTAAGTAAAATCTTCCGTTAAAATTATTTTCTATTTGAATTTCAGTTCTCCATTATCATTCAAGTTTTTTTTTAACGAACATTTCAATTTTCGAATATTAAAAATTTCCATATATTTTAAGTCCAAGAATCTTAAAAAGGCGAAATTTGGAAATCATCTATTTCAGATTCGCAAGAAAAATATTTGACGAATAACTCGACACGATGCGAATATTCTGAAACTATAAATTGGAATGATGTTGTAAGCAGCTATTGGTAAACGATGAAAAATGATATTCCCTCTTGGGAGTATAAAATTGTTAGAAGGTTATGAACGTAAAAGAGATTGAAAGGTGACTGATCAAAGACACGAAACTCGCTTAAAAGCTGAATTCTACAAAGGTTGAAGATGCACTGCAGTATCCGGAGACCCGCCCACTGAAAACTTGCGAACTAAGAGTCCCTTTTTAGAACCTATTAAAAGGGTTATATTTAATAAAAAGAAAAAAAAAGCGCTTGCAGCGAAACAAACAAAGGCCAGCCATATTTATGAAGTCGAAAACAATATCAAAGTGTTAGGTTGTCCCGAAAGTTCCTTCCGTTATCTTCGCGCAATGCTTTCGTCTAGTAATGTTTAAATAAACATTCAGCCTTATTTCATTCCTGTATAAAATAACAATATATCGTGAAACATAAAATATTATGTACCTATTACCTATTAATAAAACGAAAGAAACTTGTGGGACAGTTAGCGCAGCAGTTTCCGATTCTACGTCGCAAGAATCGAAAACAAAGGCGAGGCCGCCAGAAAGGCAGTGAGCGATCAGGCTGCCAATTTTTTTGTACGGATACAAAACTAAGTTAAAATTTTATTTAACATTAAACTTACCGAAGATCGAATTATACCGATTTGTAACAGAGAAATTAGAATGATAGATACTTGGAAAAATACATAATGCTATAGAAACAAATCTTTAAGCATATATTTTGCGGAAGATCACAAAAAAATACGCAAAAATGCACCGTTAATAATTTATAAGATTTGTGTAAGAAATCAGGAATCGGTCATTTGACCGCTTTGGTAGCTTTAAGATGTGTTTTGGGACAAGCTAATACGAGATCCTAGAGTTTTTCGACCACCTCGCGAAAAGATATTCGTAATTCCGAGCAAACGTACGCACACGTATGCAAATAACTCCGATTGACGTCCGTCGAGCGGCTCGAAGGCACGTGCGGCCTGGAAAAGCGTTTTCACGTGCTGTGCGATACGTGCGTGAAAGAAAGTCGGCGTTGCGAGAAAGATAGCTGACGCGGAGAGAGAGACTTCAAAGGTTTGGTAGGAGAAGTTCGATGGGAGAGTAATTGGGGCTGTTATGGTATATAAATTGTGATCAACATGAGTTGGAAAAGGAAGAAAAATTTTGTGGCACGTGGTAGTGTTTTGTAACGCCTCGGATGCGACATCTGTCGTTTGAGATAATTCTTCTACTTTTAATTGTTCTGCAAGTGTTTTCGACAGTTGTGTCAGAAAAGTATTCGCACCTTGCAAATTGCTTCTGGAAAATAATTAAGTGTCGTTATGGTTGAATGATACGCTAATTTTAGGAATTTTAATTGTTTGCGATGCTAGAATGTTTTATGTTTTGTAGGAGTGGTGTGAGAAGTTTGGGTTGTTTTGGGATGAAAAAAGAAAGATGAATTTTGGCAGTGTAGTTATTAAGTAAAAGTTGTGTATTTGAGAGTATACTTATTAAGTAAAAATTTTAAATTTGAGAGTATACTTATTAAGTAAAAATTGTAAATTTTTGCAGTATACTTATTAGTTAAAAATTGTGAATTTAAAAGTATACTTATTAAGTAAAGAATTTTAAATTTGAATTTATACCTATTAAGTAAAAATTGCAAAATTTTTATAGTATACCAATTAAGTAAAAATTGTAAATTTTTGCAGTCTACTTATTAAATAAAAAATTTAAAATTTGAAAGTATACTTATTAAGTAAAGAATTTAAAATTTGAAAGTATACTTACTAAGTAAATATTGTGAATTTGAGAGTATATTAATTAAGAAAAAATTGTAAATTTGAAAGCACACTTATTTCTACCGAAACTATATAAAACAATACTTAATGCAACTGAGACAGAGTCTGTAAGGAAAGACGAAACAATATTTTTATATTCCCTAGAATAATATTAATAAATTATTTCCGCGACAGAACGTCAAAGAAAAAAAAAGTGTTACAATTGAAATTAAATTGAATCGAAGCGCTTAGGCAAGATTTCACTAAAAATTAAGTTTCTTTAACAGACAAAGGTGGAACTTGAGGTACGATTTAATCAAAACCATTTTTCATCTAGATCCGATTTAATTTTTTCTCACACGTTGCTGTAAGAAGTGATCGAAAATAAAACAAGTTTTGTTAATATAAAAGAAATATAAAAATGTATCCTTCAGACGAGTGAAATTACAGAAGATTGAAATTCGTATAGAAAAGCTAATTCTAAATTACCGTAACTCACCTCGCTTCGATTTGTTCGTCTGCGCCAAAAGAGGTTCGTTCCCATCGCTACTTACACGTCTCACACCTTCTCTAAACATTACTATTCACCCACATCCATCATTATATCTTCCCTACCATTGTCTCAATATCCATCACTATTTCCAGGCATTCTCCTCGCAATAAAATCGATCTTATCACTATCGAAGTAATCTTCGCCCAAGAAAAAAAGCATTCATCGCTTTGGTAAAAGCGTTTAACTCTTTGCGGACGACAAATAGCCATCCAAGTCTGTGAAATTATCTTTCCAAGCGATAAGATGCGCAAGGTATAGAATACTAAACATTATTATCCTTTGTTTGTAAGAAAATGAGGGATTTTCAGCCATGAAGCTTCTGTCGGAATTGTCGAATGTGCAACGTGGCTTCGTCCGCAAAGAGTTAAAAAAAAAAAAAGAAAACCCCGCCTGTGTTGAACGATTCGTTTCGTGGAATCAACAGAATCCTGGTACCGAGTAAGAAAAGTAAATTATTCTCGCGTCGTCGCAAGCTCTGTCAGAGTCGAACCGTGGGCAAAGGTCGCGGCTACAAAAGCGGGGGCGTCGATATCCGTGACCAGTTTTAGTATCGATACGATTGTTCCCGACCGTGTACACGTCGGAACGCATTATTGGCTCGCATTCAGCGTTTGCTTTTAAATAGCGCTATTGTTTTTTCAAGTGTGCCTTTACCGTCTAAATAGAGAGCGCGCGAAACGCGGCCGATGCTGAAACCGATACAAATGGCCGCGTTTACATCTGCATGCCACGCGAACCAAACAAAACGGACCGCCTTAACGACTTTTTTTTCCTCTTGTATTATTATTTTTCTTTTTTTTTCTTCTTTTTATTCTCGCGTCCGTTCCTGTATCGCCGTTTCAGTCATTTGATTATAGCCGCGACTGGGTGTTTCTTGTAAACTGCGTTCGATTCGATCGCCCAGAGACCCCTCTCGCGCTTAGAATTGGACTCGAGCCAGGCTACGCGCGTTATCGCACTTTACACGCTGCTCTTTCATCAACTATGAATCACTGCTCTCGGTCGTGCTGTTCTGATTCTCTTTCTATTTTCTCTCTTCTTCGATAATCGTGTCTTTTTTCTCCCCCTCGTTTCGCTTGTACATAATGCGTTCAACGCAGAGGTTTCTCGTTTGTAACACGCGACTCGGAGCCAATTCGTCGCGCTGATGCGATTTTTTTTTTCGAATGATCGGGGAAGTACAGTCTCTGGCTGTTGAAGTAGGATCTCGTATGAAGATTTTAGTTTCTTGGAGAGAGGAAGGGAGGAAAAAGATGGAATTTGGAAGATTGGGACGGAAAGTGACGAAAAATCGAGACGTTGGATGAAAGAAAAATTGTTCGCTTTGGGTTCTCGGGTTGAGGAAATATTGTGCTTCGGTAGAATACAGTCTCTGGCCATCGAATTAGAACCACGTACGAAAATTTAATTTTTATAGAGAGGTAAAGGAAAAAAAGGATGGAACTTGGAAGACTGGATAAAGAAAAATTGTTCGCTTTGGGTTCTCGGGTTGAGGAAATATTGTGCTTCGGTAGAATACAGTAGAATTAGGACCATGTACAAAAATTTAATTTTTATAGAGCGAGGAAGAAAAGAAAAGAATGGAATGTGGAAGATTCGGATGGAAAGTAACGAAGAATCGAGATGTTGGATAAAGAAAAATTATTCGCTTCGGGTTCTCGGGTTGAGAAAATATTGTATTTTGGTAGAATACATTAGAATTAGGACCACGTGCGAAAATTTCACTTTTATAGAGAGCGAAAGAGAAAAAAAAAAGTGGAATTTGGAAAATTGGGATGGAAAGTGACGAAGAATCGAGACGTTGGATAAAAGAAAAATTATTCGCTTAGGAATATTTTATTAGGAAATATTGCGCTTCGGTGGAATACTGTCTCCGGCCATCGAATAAAATTGAAAAAATAAAATTATTACTAAATACCTTGATAATGACGTATACATAATAATTAAAATAGTATTTAATACGGAATAATATATAATACAAGAGCTGTATTCCATAATTCTATATTTTCTGTCTCCGGCTATCGAATTAGGACCACGCACGAAAATTTCACTTTCATGGCTGTAACTTTGGTCTCTGTCGTTCAAATTATTACTAAATACCTTGGTAACGATGTATACATAGCGATTAGAATAGTATTTAATACGGAATAGTATATAATACACGAGCTGTATTCTATAATTCTATTTTTACAGTCACCGGCCATTGAATTAGGACCACGCACGAAAATTTCACTTTCATGGCTGTAACTTTGGTCTCTGGTCGTTCGAATTATTACCAAATACGTTGACAACGAGGCATACGTAGCGATTTACTCGTTACTATCGCGATGATAATCAAACTCTGTGGGCGATGAGCGACTCCAAAACCAGAAACATCCGTTTGCTCCCGTGGCCGGCCAATTCTGCCGACTCGAACGCCATAGAAAATGTCCGGAGCCTACTCGAAAGACTGGTTTGCGACTCTCCAAACACCGCGTTATCCGAGTTGGAAACAAAAATTACGGATATTTGGGAAAATAATGAAGATACAAAGCGGAGGGTGGAAATGCAAAATATTAACGTGTGTTAATAATTTTATGTACAGTAGTATATCAGTAATTACAATTTAAACGAATAACCTGAAAAATGCTGAAAATTTGTAGCGGTCCTAATTCGATGCCTAGGGACTAGCTTTATTATTAATTGCAGTGTAAACAAATTGTTGAACAATTCTAAGAACGGACCTTCTGTAACGCCGACGAACGCGTCAGGATTTTCAGAAGCGCATAATTCGAACAAACGTCTCTATGCTTATAAATCTTGCGTTATTACCATCGTTACTACAATGGCGCGAGGAAATTAACGCGGTATAAAACATATAAAAATCGTGCAGCCGATAAATCTAGAGAACGTAACGCGTCTGGCCGCGGCACGGTTTTCGCTGCCGTGTGTAAAGTTTAATGGTGCCTTCCGGTCCGAGGAGAGCAAACTTCTGGCGTCGTTGGTTATCGTTAACCGGCAAAAACCTGCTTCGAACCTTGTTTAGAACAACGTAGAAAGTGGCTAGAATTCTAGGGACGCTGGAAGCGCGCGCTTTCGCCATGGGGAGCGAGAGGAGAGAAGACTGTAGAAAATTAGTTAATTAGTTTTCCCCGGCTCGATGGATGGGCGGTCGTGTTGCGGCATGGATTTTAATGTGGTCATTTCCATAGAGGGGTGCACGGTGTTGGTTGTAGAAGCACTGTAAGCTAAAGTAATAGGAGGACACGCCGCAATTTAGTCGAAATGTAATCATCATTTGGATGCAAAATAATACGACTCTGCTCGATCCATTTTCCATGGTTTCGACAGCTTTTCGGTTCCACTCTCGTGATTTAATGGAAAGGTATCAGCGTAGGTTCGATTTTAGCGGGTCGAACGGTCCAGCTTTGGCGTCGTTGATCATAACCTCGTGACTCCTGCCGAACCTAACCCGAACCTAACCGGAACCTCGTGGCACGTTCTATGCGTTAGGATGTTGTTTTTCATGCTTTTTTGTTTAATCGAACGTAAACTGGGATTAAAGGGTTACTTTTTCTTTTAATATGAGAACCGACGAGCTTTAGAGAAAATTATTGGTTTGTTGCTTCTTATAGAAATTTTATAAATTTACAGTAATTTATAACTATACCTGAACCTCGTGGCTTGTTATGTGGTTTTTTTTTTGTTTAATTGAACGTAAACTTGGATAAATGGGTTAGTTTTTCTTTTAGCATTAGAACCATCGAAGGGTAGAAAAAATTATTGGTTTGTAACTTCTTATAGGAATTTTGTGAATTTACAGTAATTTTATTTTTTGGGATTTTCTTGGGATTTCTCGGGAATAACTCGATTTATTAATTTTATTTCGCGACATTTACCCTACACAATAATAAAATAATTAATCATCATTCAAAACGGTTACTTAGCTCACAAAACCGCACATAATTTCTAAAAATCCATAACTGAATACAGAAAAGGCCTGCTATTTAAATTTTCACTAAAAGAATAATAATATCCCGATTTATTAATTTTATTTCGCGATATTTACCCTACATAATAATATTATAATAATTAATGATTATTGACACATTCACAACGCGTGCTTAACTCAGAAAATCTCACATAATTTCCAAAAATCTATATCAGATCACAAAAAAAATCGCTACCAGAATAATAATTACCCCGAAATATTAATACGAACCTTCACCTAAAATAATAAATCCACTCCGTCCCTCCCGACCGCTACAATTTTTATCCTAATTATACACACGGAGAACACCTATGCGCAGCAGCAATAATTCCGTATCGAAATTACCTTGAACCGTATTTCATATCGTGACCATCATTCCTCGCGCATTGTAAACTTACGCGTGCAGACTCGCTGCGATTTATCGATCGGGCTCGGTCCTTCGAATTACATTCGAGTAACATAGTAATTTCCCCCGGCGAGCCGCGGCTCGGTCCGCGCAGATTGTGAATTATAAATTGACGTTAAAATTTATTAATTAAACCAGAAACAAAGATTTCGTTTAATATTCAAATAGGCAACCATGCCGGCATGTTTGTGCGCCGCGCAATATTCAATTGGCCGATGCTCGTGAAGTATTTTGTAAACGTGCAATTATAAATTCGGATATTATTCGCGTTATCCCTTGCGCCTTTTTCCTTGCTCGAGTCGCGTTTTACAAATTCGATCATTGCGAATGTAAAGTGCCGCCTCGATATCGCCGATAGGAATTTCGAGCGATGCGTTATCGTTTTTCACCCAACGGAAAATTATAATATGCAGATTTTTCGTTAAATATATCGGAAACAAATTTAGTACCGTGATTTTTTTTTTTTGTTCTGTTTTTTATTACGGGGAAAATAGTGTGCTGTAATTTTGGTGTTTTTGAAAGAAAATATTTGCGGAATGTTCGGTTGTAATATTTCATTAATATGTCCGTTTTCAGCTCGATGATTTTATTGATGTCTGTTGGTGGATATTTTATTTTTCTCGCGCTTTTGCAGCAACGGAGAGGAATTTTTAAGGTATTTCGGGTAGCTTGAATAACTCGGATGTTCATGATAATCGTGTAATATTAAAAATTAAAATATCTTTGTTGCGGAAAATTGGGAGATGTATTTGTTTTGAAGGCATTGAATTGTGATTTAATGGAATATCGAATAATGGGTATTTGGAAATGATATGAAATGCGAGAGAAATGAATCTTTGTTCGTATTTGTTACGGAAAATTACAGAAGAATTTATAGAATTTTCAGAAGAAACTGTGAACCGCTCGGTAAATATCTTCGTAGTTTCTAGTGTTGCGGAAAACTGTGAAAAATACAATATTTATTTCAAAGGTATTAAAAATGAAATGAAGTTAATTTTGTTGGGATTATGTGGAGGTGGCTTCTCCAAAAACCAAAGAAAAAAGAAGAAATAAATAAAAAAGAAAGAAAATAGAAAACACTGAGAAGGAAAAGACGAGGAACGTTGTTAAGAGCGATTAAAATATTTCACTTTCAATTCTCAAATGATTGTTCGCAAGGAAAACGCGTTCTATCCAAAAAGAAAAAAAGAAGGAATAAAAAAAAAATAGGAAAAGCTGAGGAAGAAAAGGCAAGGAACATTGTTAAGAGCGATTAAAATATCTCACTCTCAATTCTCAGACGAATGTCTACAAGAAAACTTGTCACGCACGTCCTTCCCGAAAACCAGAAAAAGAAAAGAGAAGAAAACACATGGAAAAAAATGAGAGCGATCAAAATATTTCACTTTCAATCCTCAAAACGATCGTCCACAAGAAATCTCATCCCCTCCAAAATCCAGAAAAGAAAGAAAACGCTAAAAATTGAATGATCCACCAAGAAACAAGTAAAAAAGAAATAAAAGCAATCAAAATATTTCACTTTCAACCCTCAAAACGATCGTCCACAAGAAATCTCATCCCCTCCAAAATCCAGAAAAAAAGAAAACACTAAAATGTAAATGATCCACCGCGAAACGAGTAAAAAAAAATAAGAGCGATCAAAACATTTCACTTTCAACCCTCAAAACGATCGTCCACAAGAAATCTCATCCCCTCCAAAATCCAGAAAAAAAGAAAACGCTAAAAAGTAAATGATCCACCGCGAAACGAGTAAAAAAAAAATAAGAGCGATCAAAATATTTCACTCATCCTCCAAAAACCAGTAAAAAAAAAAAAGAAACGCTAAAAATGTAGAAAAGGAGAATGATCCACCGGGAGAGACAAGTAATAAAAAAAAAAAAAAAAATGAGGGCGAACGTTAAGAGTAAGTGGAAGGTTTCGGTATAGATAACGGAGCGGAACGCTCGATATCGCTGAAGGTGCTGAAAAATGCAAGTGTGTCTATCGCGGGCGACAAGCAACGGTGGTTTGCGGTCTAGCAGCGTGCGCGCAAATTCTACTGCCGATGTCTGACTACAAACGCGGCCGAACCACTTGGTTTCCCACGCGAAAACGCTTACGTTGGCTCGAAACCGAAGATAGAAAGGGAACAAGCGACAGAGAGAGAGA
>SMSQ01010322.1:6534-35754 GCA_019453375.1 Ctenoplectra terminalis | reverse complement strand
TTTTCCTCGAACTTGACGCATCAAACGAGTGCCCTACAGAAGAGAGTGGAGCATCAACGAGTTGGACAATGGCGGAAAGTAAAGCCAGCCGCAAAGGGACACGAGTTCGCTCGCGGTCTCGTTATTACGTTTCGCGGTCGTCCGTGTCGGTTCGCTACGGATACTGTTGAAACATCGATGCACCGACTCTCGACACAATGCGACCAGCTACTGCGAGCAAATAATTGCTTTTGTCAACGAGTCTGGTCTTTTAAACGATAACAAAATACGCTTACTGATTATTTATTGTTGTTTGATACCGTCGACCATTGGTAAACTGAAAATCTTTGCATCCATTAAGAGCTTGAGCTTAGATGCGGACAATTAACATAATTAACATAATTAACATAATTAACATAATTAACAAGGTAACATTTTGATGAACGATCTTCTTAATGTTGGGAAAAAATTATCTAATTCTTCGTTCAATTGGAAAAATGTAGAAAAAGATAATAATATCGGTATTTACATTATTGCTCGCAGGTACCTGGATATTTGGTCAATTTGTAGTAAAACTACATAAGTTTGTTAAAATAAATGACTTTTATCAATATTGATATATTAAAACTTTAATTAATTATTTAAAAAAAACGTTACTGTATCAGAATTAAATATACGATTTATAGACACGAATATTTAAACTACGGTCGTTTGTGCTTTGTATCCTGGAAGACTGAAAATATTTTCAGTCGAAGGATGCAAAGAAAAAAAGTAAAGAAAAAATGCGAAAACGTACTATTAAAAATCCACAGTTTCTAAATAAATTATTAAAAACTGTGAGACAAAATTCAACATGGTTTCAATTAAAAAAATTATTCCTCAAACGGGCCCTGATAAATTAGGTTCGCGTGCAAGCTTAAAATTTATATCCCAATTGTTTCTCGACCGAGTTTCACGGAGAACCATTTTCAAGGGGAATAAGAGCAACGCATTTGCAGTCATGTTCCGTTTTTTAAGGTTCGTAACTTTTTACCCAGCTGAAGGTTAGTTACGTCATATTACGCGGCCGATGGTTTCGCCGGCTGACGTTTATTATTCGATATGAAAGTTCAGCTGCACAGTTACTTGTGCGTTTTACCTTCGTGTAAAATGCAAAGTGTCAATATTTTATCGCGACGCAGTGTATTTTCCATTCTAAGGGGAGAAAAACGGTGAATTATTCTAACGTCTGCCAATGGCGGCTGATAAATGTTAAACGACGTTCCAGGAATATTGACGACCAAAACGTAAAGACCACCAACGTGCTGGGACATTTTCCATTATTAAATTTCTACTGAAAAAATGAGCAACTAAAGACGCTTCTGCTCAAGATTTAAAACTTACTAAATTTTAAAACAAACAGTCGTTTTATCATTGAATATAGAACTCGACGGATCTAAGATCCACAATATCATCCAAGATTATCTCCAAAAAAATGATTACTAAAAACATGAAGAGGAAAGACAAGATTTTCTAGGACAATTCTGGCAAGACTCAGATTTGGACACTCAAAAATCAGAGGTGAATATTTATTTAAAAAATCGGACCCACTCTGTAACCACTGCGAACAAATTGTTTCCACAAACCATATTCTATACGAATGCAAAAGATTCGAAACCTGAAGAAAAGAACACAAGCTCGAACACATTTTTAACATCCATAGACCACGTTCATGGCTATCTACCCTTGGCTATCCGAAAGAAATTCGTTTGTACCATGAAATCTACCCTTGACTACCCTTGGCTATCCGAAAGAAATTCGTTCGTACTATGAAATCTATTTGAATATCACGAGTCAGACTCGTTGTTACGCTTCCATGCCAAACATAAATATCACCAGTCAAACTCGTTGTTACACTTCCATGCCAAACATGAATATCACGAGTCAGGCTCTAAAGTATTTTTTAAAAGTGTTCGATCCAAATTCATTTGAATTTCCAAAGAGATCCATCGCGTGAAGTAAATACGAGCCATCCGCGACCATTCCGGCGGCCAAGTTTGACACGGCTTTTTCAGAGTTTCGGCGTAGTGCAAAGGGTTAATAAAACAATGTTTCTTGTAACAAGTGTCGTTTATAGTTTTAATATTAACAGACTTTTATATAAAATTCTATTAATTGTATAAGTAACACTAGGTACACACAGGTCATCAGATGGATGCCGGATATATCCGGCGCTCGTNCAAAAAAATGATTACTAAAAACATGAAGAGGAAAGACAAGATTTTCTAGGACAATTCTGGCAAGACTCAGATTTGGACACTCAAAAATCAGAGGTGAATATTTATTTAAAAAATCGGACCCACTCTGTAACCACTGCGAACAAATTGTTTCCACAAACCATATTCTATACGAATGCAAAAGATTCGAAACCTGAAGAAAAGAACACAAGCTCGAACACATTTTTAACATCCATAGACCACGTTCATGGCTATCTACCCTTGGCTATCCGAAAGAAATTCGTTTGTACCATGAAATCTACCCTTGACTACCCTTGGCTATCCGAAAGAAATTCGTTCGTACTATGAAATCTAACAGTTCAATTAATTAATACAAGTTACACCTGTCGCCAATGACCAAGCTCTCGATGAGACATTGAAACCTGATTAAAAAGACACTTATTTTATTTTAACGCTAAAGACTTTTTTCAACACTTTCAAAAATAACTACCACAAGTGTCGCTCAAACAAATCATTAACCCCTTGCACTACTTTCACGAGTCTGACTCGTGATGAAAATTTTGTGCCTAACTTGAATATCACGAGTCAGACTCGTTGTTACGCTTCCATGCCAAACATAAATATCACCAGTCAAACTCGTTGTTACACTTCCATGCCAAACATGAATATCACGAGTCAGGCTCTAAAGTATTTTTTAAAAGTGTTCGATCCAAATTCATTTGAATTTCCAAAGAGATCCATCGCGTGAAGTAAATACGAGCCATCCGCGACCATTCCGGCGGCCAAGTTTGACACGGCTTTTTCAGAGTTTCGGCGTAGTGCAAAGGGTTAATAAAACAATGTTTCTTGTAACAAGTGTCGTTTATAGTTTTAATATTAACAGACTTTTATATAAAATTCTATTAATTGTATAAGTAACACTAGGTACACACAGGTCATCAGATGGATGCCGGATATATCCGGCGCTCGTACCGAAAGGGTTAAACAGCTTTTTCCAGAATTTCGGCGTAGTGCAAGGGGTTAAAAATGGTGTGAGAAACTACCCCATTCTATCTGCCAACCATTTCAACCCCGACTATCTTGTCACCTTACAGAAGAAGAAGCCACTTCGCGACACCAAGAAATCTTTCCGGCTACATTTCTTGCAATAATTACAAAAATAAATTCAAGAGACATAAAACGGAACAAAAGCAGCGCCGTGAAAGCGACCATCAAAAGAATTTTACAACCCCCTCCAAGCACAAAATTCCTAAACCGGGAGCCACGATCACCGAATATCTTCTTCGACAGCCCAACGCTTCCCTTCCGTTAATTATGCACCGGTCTAATTAAGCACCGCCAAAAGTTTCTTTACTTGTCTTTTTTTTTTTTTCTTCTTTTTTACGATGCCCTAGGAACATTACAAAGAGGCAAAGAGAGAGGAAACAAGATAGAGAGGTGGGGCTAACGGCTGGTCGGATGCAAAATAGCCAGACTCCCACGATGTGCACCTGTAATTTAGAGTTTACGACCGCCATAACCGGGACTACCTCTGTTTTTGGCAATGCGTCCCGACATCGGGAGAGGACACCCATCCATAGACTGCCACCCACACCTCGTGGCCTTTCGCTCCGTGTTCCTGCCGTTTTAGTTATCGTCCTCGGTGCACGTTTCTATTTGTGCGCAGCTGATTTTATTGATCAACGTCAGACGGAGCGGACAACTCGCGTGGCTGAGAATTTTGTTCCTTGGAATTTTTCTAGCAATATTTTTTTGGGGGGCTCTTTTTTAGGGGCGAAGAGTGTTCGGTTGTATCGATAGGGTTGCAGGTCCTGTAGAAATATAACGTGGGTGTAAAAGAGTTGGCGCGTGTGAAGCGGCTTTTAAATACGAACTTGACAAATTGTTTCGGAGTAAAGGAATTTTTAATTTGGAGAGAATTTTTTTTAAATTCTAGAACCGATGATTTTTATAAGTTTGGAATGTTAATTAACACTTTATAGTCGGAATTTTATTTGTTTATCAGAGAAAAGAACTATGATTGATTAGAGTATTTCATTTGGATAGCAAAATTTTTGAAGTAATAATTACTATAGATTGATTGTGGTATCGTTACGGTAATAGAGTAACAAAATTTAATAGTACAGCGATAAGTAAACGAGATAAATTATTTAAAATACAAGAACCTGGGTATGTAACTCTTAAGTCACATGGCGCCATAGAGGGTTAAATACATCGTGATTAACGTTTTACTCGAGAACATGTTTTGCTTGTATCAATTTAATACTCGATCGAAAAAAAATACCACTATTTCTGAGTTTCTTAAATTTATTCAAAAGTTAGTCAGAAAAAAAGAAATGGCATAGAAATATAGTATGATTGTAAAAGCAATTTAAAGACACTACATTATATTTTTGTAAGATCTATAATCTTATTGATGAAAACGCAGAAAACGCAGCCATAAGAAAGAAAAAAAAAAAGAAAAGGAAATCTATGACCTAACATTAATAAATGAAGAAGTAAGAACTGAAACACGTATACAGGCGGAAGACAAAGTGGAGAAGTCAGGTGCAACGTTTATGCAATAATTATGAAACGGAAAATACGTGCCGAGTGAAAAATAAATTGGAAATTAATGTGCAACCCATTGGTCGCGAGAAATTAGTAAAACAAACACGGGGAAAAGGCGACGAGTCGCTGAAATTTTGATCAAACCTCGCCACCGTCTGTCGAGCACCGGCCCAAGAGGATTTCGATAATCCTAAGATGCGTCATAAACCGATTTGCGTCTCGCGCCAAGCGGAATCGGAAAATGAAGTTTCCTTCGGCATCGAGCGGCCACGAGAAGCTTTGCTCGACCACCGAGTCCGACAGGCCACGGGGAATCTATGGGAACACGATTAACGTTCGAACACCTCACGTGTTTCGGTGTTTGAACGAGGGAAAAAGGAGATGTTTATTCGATGACGCGCGTGGGAAATTTTTAGCAATGAAATTTATGCGCTTTGAAAATTTTTATAAGTTTTAGCTTCGTCAGTAACTGGATTTTTAATATTTCATAAAATATTAAAATATTTATGTTTATAAAATAAAAATTGCTCCTAAAAAATGTACATTTCTTTAATAATTAGTATCATTCGAAGAAACTCAGCTCTATCGCGAAATGTAACTAAGAAAAAAGATTTGAAATTGTCGCTAATGAATTTGTCAATGCGATATGAAACCGACACGAAAAAAAAATCTATAAATAATTTATTATTCTAATATTCTTTAATTTCACATACGCGGATAATAAAATTAAAAATCTTGTATAATACAAGCTATTCGATAAACACGAGACCCTTACATAGTTACCTCCTCCTGGTGGGTCTTGGTAATTGGTATCGTTTTAAAAAAATAAACTTTCGGAAAACGATACCGAGCTGAGAACTACGTCTTAAATATAACACTAGTCTAATCTAGAATAAATCGATTTTTTTTTATTCTGTGCTAAATTAATGGTATTGGGAGCGATACAAAAATAGTAAGAGACCTCTAGAACCCTCAGGACTCTAATACAGAAATACATTGTGGCTTAAGTTCATCTAATACCTCATCTATGTCGAAACCTAGCTCTAACGCAAATCAATAATAATATTTCCATGGTCATCGTCAAATTTCCAATTTTAATTGCACTCGAAATCACCTGCAACCCAAATAATCGAAAAGGAAAGGTTTGCACAAGCCTCGGTCTCCTTGTACACGCGGTTTTTACCGCTCTTTAAGAGGGAACGACCGGTTATTCGTTAAGTTGACCGGCTTTTTCGACGGACGGGACTTCAGAAGCGACTCGATATGGTCGCTTTCTCGTCGAGCGCGCCAATATTCAGGTACACCGAATTAAATTCGCGTTGCACGTACACCGGTTCGGTTGGACGGCCATTAGCCATCAGCGAATTATCTGGCAGCGACGAGCGGATTTTCTCGCAGCGGTGCCGCGTCATGCGCGCCACACGAGATATTCGGTCGGAAATCTTGCTGAAATTTACATGAATCCCGCTGAAAGCGGATCGTACGGATATCATAATCGGCCGCGCTTCGAATTTCCTCGATTTCGGCCCGTACAAACCCGTTCGCCACTCGTTACCACCGCTCGGGGACTTCTTTGTGTTCTGTAAACCACCATTTTCCCTTCCCCGTGTTTCGTACATTAGTTAATTTTTTTTCTCTCCTTTTTTTTTTAACGAGCATTAATACTTAATCCTTTATAACCGGATTTTTATTTACTCGCGTGGAAAAAAACATTGGCGATCGCGATTTTTTATTCGAGTAAGGGAAATAGGAATTAATGGTTGCTATAGATAAATTGTTTGACCACGATGCGATGGTGCGATGGTACTACACTGTAATACACTGATAAGCGAACAAAGAAAATAAGATTCATAAAATGTAGATATACGTAGATATGAAATGAGATAATTTTGAAACTGATTCTTAATTCTTTTCGAAAACTGTGTGTCAGAATTTAATTCAGAAACTGACTTATAATTTCGAGGTATGTAGGCCGAGTCTGGTTTGTGTAAATTGTAACTCGACGGACTTACAGAACCAACAGCACGATTTTTTCCTGTAAAATATGAAACTTTATAAAACGAAGTAAGATACTGACCAAAAAAATTGTCAAAAAATTAAGTGTAAAAATACACCAACATTTTTGTACATGCCGAGTATTTTTTTCACACACCCTCTCGTCCATAAATCGTCACGTCGAACACTTACTAATTTAAACTAAAATCTTTATTAAGTTAAATATTCGATAAAAGTTCCAGAACACGATACAATTCAGATTCCCTTATAACGTACGTAATAGGTAACAATTGATCTCATTTCCTAGCTACAAAATTAATTAATATCCATTCTAAGCGTGCTAAGAGTATACTTTTGCACAAGAGTATACCTGTCGTTAAACAGACTTTGATCGACAATTTAACTGTTAAACCTGCGAAACAAATAGATATCAACTTCTTCCATCGTTTCCGTCAAGATTCGCTAACCCATCGACTCTCTTATCGACTTCAAGTTCGCGACTGCACCAAGTTAACCGTTTCAAGAAAGCAAGACGAGCGTCTCATAGCTTCCTCCGCGACCGTTCTCTTAATCCCCGATATCGTCGAATACATTCGTTCCTGCCTCCCTGAACGAATGAAATTACCGGGATCGTTTCGACCCTAGAAATTTGATCGAAATATCGAAACTTGGTCGAAGCAACAACAGGATGAAAATCACAGGAACGCGGGGTGAGGGGGGGCGTTCTTAACGAGTAAAATACGCGATCGATCATCGGGCCGCGGATAATCAGATTATACTGACATCGGTGTGTAATAATACAAACGTACGAGAGTAATGAGCGCTAAACGAGAGGCGAAAGGGAGAAAGATACAAGTGAACAGGTGGGAAACGAATTCTCGATCAACTTTGAGCGTTCCATTAAACGGTATCCACCGACGTTATTAACCATCAATATTTGCGAAATAGTTGACGCGAAATTCGAGATTCGCTTGCCTGGCCGCGCGCCGCGTTGCACAGGCCAGATTGATTCTCTCCTCCTATCGTTGGTAATTTCGATGTTAACCAATCGAACGTGTTTTCGGCTGTATGGACGGAGAAAAATAATATTCGCCGATATTCCGACTTAGGTGCACGAGAATTTTCTAAGCGAAGTTTTGTGAGAAATGCAGGAACGATTAGTTCAATGATTGTAACTTGGGATTGGTAGCGATTTGTCGTAGATGAACGGTTGATTTTTCATGCAAATTCATATTCGGGTGATCGAGTCGTTCCAGTGGGAATTATTATGCTGAAAAATGTGAAACTTGGATAGAAAATTATTTTGTCCAGCGGGTGTAAAAAACACAATAATTTTGATATTTTGTGTATCTTTTTGTGTCGCGTGTATTCCGTGCAATTTTTCACCCTTCAAATTTCTGATAAATGAATAAAAATTCGCTGTCTGGATATAAAATAGTGGACGCGATGCAAGTTTTGAGAATGGTGAATGGCGACAGCGGTTAACACTTTGAGGACTGATTGTAAAATATTTGGTATTTGGTATTTTTCGTTTTTTAATTAATAAAAGTAAAAGTGACAAGCGCTGGCGAATGAGAAGTTACTTTTGAAAAACGATCATTTTTATTTTTAGTAAAATGTACCGTGCGATGCAGACGATGTTACAGGGAACGAACATTGGGTTACTATTGTTCATCTAGTATAGGAACTCTGATATACGCTTTGGAAGTGGAACAAGAATGTTAAATTGTCGGAAACGGTGAACTGATTTCATCCTTCACCGTCGATTTTTAGAATAAATTTCACGATTTTCATTTAAATTAATTTTGCACCGTTCATTTGGCGTTGATGCACATGCAGACACGAATTTAATTAACTTTATATTTCGCCAACCATTTTATCCATATACCAAGTACAGGTACATATTAAATACGGTCTTCTTAAAAATAATACAATTTTCCGTTGTTCGGTGCACAATTGAGAAGAAATTCAATCAAACGAACACGACAAAAAAAAAGAAAAAAAAAAAGAAAAAAAAGAAAAAAAGAAATAAAAAAGAAAAAAAATTAGAACGAAGAAAATATTAAAAAGAAGAAAAAATAAAAAACAAAAACNAAAAAAAAAAAAAAAAAAAGAAAAAAAAGAAAAAAAGAAAAAAAGAAATAAAAAAGAAAAAAAATTAGAACGAAGAAAATATTAAAGAAAAGAAAAAATAAAAAACAAAAACGTGGATAATTAGCGAATATTCGTATTTACTGTGCCATTAAAAAATTTTACTCCACCTTGGAGTTTTACCGTCTTGCTTTCACGAGGAGACATATCGAGTCAGGTCCCGACATCCTTTCACTTTCTTGGAGGAAGAAAAACGACCGATCGGATGTAGGAACCCTGCCTCATATCCGCGTACTTGGTGAATACCAATAATATCTGGATCAAACGGTAATCGTTCATACGCGTAAGATGATTCACTCCGTACACTGTCATCGATAAAGGAAAGTGCGCTTGGAAAGCCTTGACACGATTTTTTCTCTCGAGAAAAATATTACGTTCTTCCAAAAGTTTCTTTCCTTTTATTAACAAGCATTGGATGCATAATATTTTGTGCTTTAAAATATATTAGGTATCTCATATAGGATCATTTTTATTTTCATTTCGCTCTATTACCTTCGTAATAGAGTTTTGTTCGTTTATAACATAAAAAAACTACGATCGATCACAGTATGTTACTTCGATTGCAAAATTTTTAAAGTAATAATTGCTATAGATGGATTGTGGTATCGCTACAGTAGTACAGTAACAAAATTTAATAGCTAAATAAACTAAATGAAATAAATTGTTTTAAATATAAATACATGAGTATGTGACTCTTAACCCTTTGCACTTTACGATTTTTTATCATTGAAGAAAAGAAGTTTTATTTTGAAAAAATTACTATTGCTCGTGAAAGTACTTGTGTTTATTCGTTTTATAAATATCTTTTTTTTCCTCTCCTAAAGGAAATATAAATTTTTAATTTTGTAAATCATAATGGTGCGATATCTTTGGAAATTAAGCGTAATCGTGTTGAAAACAATGTCTCCGTAGCTAAGCGTTAAGTCACGTGGCGCCATAGAGGGTCAACAAATAAGACTGCAAGTTTATGTACATAAATAGTGCCAGACGAAGCGCCACCGCGTGAAGATAACGGAAGAAACTTTCGAGACAACCTAATACCTGTAAAGTATCAAAAAGTGTACAGTGTTACGTATTTTTTTCGGATCTACCGTGGCTTGAAAATTAACACAACTCCGGAAGAGCCCAATGAGAGAGCAATGACAGCACGAGAGCATGAAATTTACTGGTCTGGTACCGCAAGGAACAACGCGATGAATAGGAAATATCAATGCTCTGGCTTCCTGGTGAGCCAGTGAAAACGTTCAGATACGATTTCTCGGTTAACGGTACACGTTAGTAGTATCCTATCGCTCGCGGGATTTCCCTCGAAGAAAGAAACGCGAATGGGCTTCGTGCGTCGTGAAAATTGGCAAAGTCGCTGCACTATCGCAATCTTCCTAGGGTTTCGTGGTGGATCGTGTTATATTTCTCGGAAATTTCCACCGATTTTTCTACCCTATTTTCTCTCGTGTAAATTATAACTACATTGTTGTTATTTGATATTTTTAAATGTACTTTATCAGATGATTCATAAGAGGGAAAAATTGCAGGAATAATAATTGGAATAAAGTAAGTTGAGACGACTAAAATCTTCTTGACGACTGATAAGGTTGGATATTAAATTAAATATTTAAATAAATTATATCATAGTTTGATATTATAATTCAACATAGGATATATTGTCACAAAAATATAATTTTAGACACTGTAGAATTTACTTATAGCAATTGTTAATTTAACACTGGAACTACCAAAGTGGTAAAAATGACCCATTCGTAATTTTTTACAGAATTTTTTCAGAATCTTTGTAAATTAATTACGGTGTCTTTAGGCAGATTTTCCGCGATTTTCTATTAAAAAGATAGATAAACTTTTGTCTGAATTTCATTACATATTATTTTATATACATTCCACTTTGATTTCTTTCGTAGAAATAAGTACACTTCAATACTAGAACTACCAAAGTGGTAAAAATGACCCATTCGTAATTTTTTACAGAATCTTTATAAATTAACTACGATGTCTTTAGGCAGATTTTCCGCGATTTTCTTTTAAAAACATAGATAAACTTTTGTCTGAATTTCATTACATATTATTTTATATACTTTCCACTTTGATTTCTTCGGTAGAAATAAGTATACTTTAATCATCGATAATTCTAGCGTTAACCCTCTATAGTCCGAATTTTATCTTCTTGTCAGAGAAAAAATTACGATTGATTACACTTTTTCGCTTTAATTTAATAATTCCTGTAGATGGATCCTGGTATCATTATACAGTAATATAATAATCAGATTTAATAGTACAATGATAACTAAATAAAAAAAAATTTTTGTAAATATAGAAACATTAGTTTCTAACTTTCAAGTCACACGACGCCATAGAGGGTTAAAAGATGTCAAATCAAAGCGAAAAACTGTAGTCGAACCTAATTTCTTTCTCCGATAAGCAACTGGAATTCAATTTGACACTGATTACAGCAAACTAATTAATAAGTTCGTGACTACTTTATCGAACTTTGAAATTAGCGGAAAAAATGGCGACTAGAAACACTGGTCCGTTGGAAATTAGTACATCCTTCAGTTAATACAAGATTGGGCTACTTTCACCGTTCTTCGAATTATAATTATATCGTTTTCAAGGCCGGAGAGCAGACGAACCGTGGAAGCCGAATTCCACGGCTTTCTACAGACTTGAAATAAGCCCGACTCGACCGGAACTCTCTCGACAGCCGGATATATTCCAGGAACGAGCTCCTTCGAGTCTTTAGGACGTTGTCCCGTCTTCGAATCGAACAATGAGGCTATCGAACAGCGAAAACATTCTCCCATGGCTGGGCTCAATAGGGATCATAAGTGCAACAATGAAATTGGTTGGAACACGCGGAACTTGTTACGTTCACGACCACCTATGTATATCGAGACCTTATTAAATTTGTTACGTAAAATTGAATATGGAGGAGGAAGGAAATTTTGTTACGAATTCGCATCGGAGAGGTAATAGGATGAACGATGATGGTGAGTTCATAGCGTTTATGATTATTAGACTGCGGATGCTTCTGCGGATGCATGTTTTTGTATAAAATAGGTAGATGAAGAAGACTCGGATACAAATTTGTTTTATCGTCGAGGAAGTTTAAAAATATATATGTTTTTTTTATTTTTATAGAAAAGACAGATGAACTTTGTTTTATCATTAGAGAATTTTAAAAACGTATTCTTTATTTTGAATATTTTTATGGAAAAGAGAGATAGACNTTATAGAAGAGTTGTAGATTGAAATTTGTTTTATTATTAGAGAATTTTAAAAATGTATTCTTTATTTTGCATATTTTTATGGAAAAGAGAGATAGAGTGAAATTTGTTTTATTATTAGAGGATTTTGAAAATATATTTTTTTTATTTTTACAGAAGAGTTGTAGATTGAAATTTGTTTTATCATTAGAGAATTTTAAAAATGTATTTTTTATTCTGCATATTTTTATAGAAAAGAAAGATAGACTAAAATTTGCTTTATTATTAGAAAATTTTAAAAATACATTTTTTTATTTTGCATATTTTGAAAAGAGAAATTTAGACTGAACTTTGTTTTATCATTATAAGAATTCTAAAAATATATTTTTTATTTTGCATATTTTATACAATGCATGTTTGATAAGTAAATTATTAACAACTTTCTTATGCCTTTTTATTTTTTTCAAATCACACACTATTATTGTTATTTAGAACTCGCTCATATATTTCTTGCATAAATATCCACAGTCTAATAATTATGATTATGTGACTCGCGTGTTTATAAAATAATGATAATAGAAAAACGAATATGTTTAGACTGATTCGAAGAAAATAATTAACAGAAGTTCGTAATTAAAACTTTCAACTATGAAAGATGTACATATGCATGACCGCCGATTAAAATATTGACACCAATAATTCACCAATTATTCCATCTTCCCTTTTTACATTGAAAACCACGTCACGGTGCACGGCAAAAAGTGATTCCATCAATATTTACATCAATATGCAAATTGCATTCAGTTTGCAATTCATCTGATTTGTTTAAACGCTCAGCCTTTCAGGTCCTTGATTACTACTCAATAAAAGTAAACACTGGTAATAATTCAGTTAATTGAATGTAATAATCGAAGAAAATTGCTCGATAAATAACATTGTTCAATGAAGAACGCGTAACATTTCCATGACCAATATTAATCGATGAATTTAATTTAAAGAAGAACCAGAGGAAGATAGAAAATAATTCAGAATACTGAATCACAAACTTGTTTTTTGAAGTAAACAAAGAAGAAAATAAAAATACAAAAAAATAGCAAGGGCCATAGATTTTAATTATGTAAACACTCAAATTATAACTTCATGCAATCTGAACTGTTAAAAATATATAAAAAGACACGAATTGCACCGATACTGCAAAATTACATTCCTCGCATTTTTAATAAAAAATGATACGAACATCAGAAAAAAAACTATTAAAAATCATTCTCTTATTTCAAAGAAATCTTCCTTACTCTCATAATAAAAGATTATTATAAAATTCGACGCAGAAGCTACATAATTTTACCGATATTAAAAATCAACGCAATATTCGGTAACAGATAATATAACAAAGCAAAACAAAAAACAAAAAAAATAATATTACACTAAAGCTTGCACCCACAATTTTAATACGATTCCAAATAAAAATTTGTCAATTTCTAAAGAATCCGAAAACCTTGCACAATTTTATTCCGAAAATTGTACACAATCTATCGAAGACGCAATATCGATACTTCAGTAAGATTAAAGAACCGGAGGTATTATTTGAAGCATTCGAATCGTTGGTCGAGCAGTAATTTACTTTACACCGATTCTTTCGGCGCGTATGAAAATTCATTATGCTATTAGTCGGTAATCGGCTTTCGGAATGCCCGGTTTTGATCCGATTATGTAGCGATTATACGGTTTTTCCTTTTTTTTTTTTTCTTTCTTTGCCGTTCTTTTTTTACCCTACTTTTTTTGTTTCTTTTTTTGTTTTTTTTTTTTTAACTCCCATCACGAGGAAGAGATAAAAATTTATTCGAGCGAGAGTAAAACTAACCGAGAACCGACCATTTTCTTCCCGTTATCAATATTATAACAGTGTTTTCCTGTGTTACCCCTCGATTGGGCGAATATTCCGAGCTCGGGGGAAAATGGCCGTTATAATACTCGTTTCTACCGCGCGTTTCATAAAGGGGTGATACTGGGCGAAAAAATAAATGGAAAAACCCAGAGTGGATCTCTGTTTCCGCTTCGTTTTCGAGAGAATTTTAAACCTTCGGGGGGCACATTTTTGATTAAAGATGCGACTTGCGTAAAATAAAAATAATCGCATCTTGCGAAAAGAAATATTCTTTCTATTAAAATACAAAACAATTTTAATTATCAATATTCTATTAAATTCTTGGACGCTTATACATAAACTGTAAATTTGTTGTACCTGTGAAAAATTTTAAAGCATAGAAACACACGAAACGAACCAAAAAAAAAGAACATATGAATAAACCAAAAATCATAATACTGAATACAATATTTCTCGAATAAAAAATTTGTTTAATAAAATTAATAAAAATCTGTATAACTTATTACTTTATCGAGTCTCGTTTCCAACGAACCGAGTGAAGCAACTAAAATTAATTGTCCAAAAAATTGGGAAGAAAAGTGGTGAAAAAGTTTCCGCGATTAAAACGAATCGGAAACCGTTGTTATAGATAATTCTGGACAGAAAATTGATTATAAAGGAAGAAACCGCTGAACGCAATTTTTCTACAACCACAATCGCTCAACCAACTCGACCAACCCTCATACGTCTTTATCAATTTTTTCTCGACAACAAAAATCCGCGGTCTAATGAATGAACAAGTGGCGTTCTCTAAGAAGCATGGTATTTTCCTCTAATCGTTCTAGCTCGTTTCATTAGCGCGTACAACGCAATGCATCACGCCGACGGAGCACAAAGCATCGGGACAAGCACGCGCTCGCAATTTCTTACGTCAAGCAGGCTTTGTCGGATCCCACACTTCTCACGTGTAATCCAGACCTCCGCTCGGATTGCGTAAAAACTTAATCTCTCGCCGTTGCACTACATTTTCCTCGGATTTTCCATGAACCGCGAGAAAAAGCATTGAAATCGCGAATCGATGGAGCATCGGAGAGGTCACTTCTCGAAAGAAAAATATCGTCGATTTTTATTTAACCTATAATCGCTCGCCACGGATCGACTTCTGAATATTATGGATTATTGGATAACATTAGCAGCTGTGGTCGCTCGATTAATGGTATTCGTATTTGGAAATTATAGATATACAATGGGAAAAATAGTGTTTGTTGTGTACGGATATGTTAAATTAGATAATTTAAAGCATAAAGTTTATATAAAAGCACAAAGAATTGTTATAACCAGACAATACACGCCACATGCAGGGTGTTTAAAAAACACCGTTCAATATTTATACGGTATATAGAACACACTGTGCTGAGTAAAAAAGCCTTAATAAACATAGTTTGAAAGGTGAACCGTTTCTAAGATATAAACATTTTTGTTTGTCAATCATGATTCATTTACTATTGGCTTTCTGATAATTTGTAACTGTGTAATACTAATAAGATCCACAATCGCCGATACATCAGTTTGTAACTTTTAGGTCGCACGGTCCCATAGAGGGTTAATAAAACGAAAGAAACTTTTAGGACAACCTAATACTATAGGCGCGTTAATTCAAACGAATAACCCCTTATTACTTTTTTTGGATCATTAACCCCTTGGCATTTGTTTCGTGTGTCACTGTTGACCTTGACGTCTCCGAAAAGTTAAGAATTATCTCTTGTCCATTAATCCGTTAATTTATTTAATTTATATCCGTTAATTAATTCGTCCATTGTCCGTTAAGAATTATCTCTTATTAACCGCCTTGTCTTGTCATTTTTTTCAGTAGCTATACATATTAGGAATAAATATTCAATGCTTTGACACCATGTCAGATGCAAAATACTGAAATATTACAGGCAATTTATATTTGTGTCATAATATAAATAATTCTTATAGATTAAAATTACAGTCAAAGATGAAATTGAACTTTATCGAAAATATAGTGTGCCTTTGTGGTATTTGGACAATAATCTGTGCCACGAGTGTGACTCGTCGCTGTAAGACAAATAGTTAAATGATATTCAGCGATATAAAATTTTTGTTCTGTTCTTAAGCTCACATATCAATCGAGTTGTTCAATCGAGCCAAATATAAACAGTATTTTTAGGATTCATCGAATTCCGTTTCATCTGTGTGTCAAAGGGTTAATCTCAAGAGTTTAAAGAACTTCAAGCGTTTCATTTCTTCTCGAACACTTTTAATATATACACTTGCGTCGAACAGAAACTAAAAAGACGAACATTTAACAGTCGTTCGGAATCGCGGAGGATCCTCGAAATTTCTCGACGAAAATCCCTGGTTTCGTTATCAGAAACGGCTTGCGCGGGAACTTGTTTCATGAGAAAAGTTTCGAATTCCGCGCGACAGCCTTCGGTAATTTGTCTCCACTCGTTGAATACTTAATATATCCTCGCGCCTGCAATTCGAGAGACTTTGATTTCGAGAATGTGCAGAAACTCTTGCGTGGAAAGAGTTTCGGGAGAGAAACACCCTCGACTTGTTCTCTTCCAAAATGGATTAAGTCTATGTTCGAATAACCTTGCTCGGAGGAATATTATAGAAGACAGCGGGTCTCGCCATAGGCGAATCTTTTAGGAAACAGAAATATATTATTCGCGTGTTATTCGTAATTTTACGAAACTTAGGATTGTTGACAAAGAATTAACAATTTTTGAATTAACGTGAAAATGTTAGTGAAATTGGTTTATTCATTCGAGACTTTGATGGGCTCGAGAAGCGATTGGATGTTTTAATCAGATGACTTTTAGCAAGGCTGCGTATCCATCTGAGAATTTTCGCACCATAGTTGCTCTCGAGAGTACTCTTAAATTGTGTGTGTAATACTCTCAATACTGTGTACAATGATAAATTCCACTCCCGAGAATAACTCGCGATAGTTGTACTCTCGAATGAACACGCACTGCAAGGTTACTAATAATAAGTAAGAATTACTAAAATTACCTCTCCCCTGAAACACGTATCGTACTGTTACACTCTATACAGTAATGTTGTACAGTACTTGTACTGTACTGTGTTCTAATATCGTTGCTTTAATGTAAATTTTAAGGTATGTTAAAAAATGTTGCAGAAAAAAAAGAAAAAAAAGCACTGTGTTGTAATATTGGTCCAGTAATGTAAATTTTAAGGTATGTTAAAAAATGTTGCTAAAAACAACACTGTGTTGCAATATCGTTACAGTAATGTAAATTCTAATATATATTAAAAATGTTGCAAAAAAACAACTCTCTGTTGTAATATTGTTATAGTAATTTAAATTTTAAGGTATGTTAAAAAATGTTGCAAAAAAATAATACTGTGTTGTAATATTGTTACAGTAATTTAAATTTTATTTTTATATAAGAAAATGTTGCAAAAAAAAAACACTGTGTTACAATATTGTTCCATTAATTTAAATTTGAAGGTATATTAAAAAATGTTGCTAAAAACAACTCTCTGTTGTAATATTGTTATAGTAATTTAAATTTTAAGGTATATTAAAAAATGTTGGAAAAAAACAATACTGTGTTGCAATACTGTTACAGTAATTTAAATTTTATTTTTATATTAGAAAATTTTGCAAAAAATAGAACTATCACTTACGAGAACGAAACTTTAATAAAAATAAAATTACAACAAAATTCTGTGCTGTGAACAAATTTCATTGTTCCAATATTTACACGAACGATCAGCTCGGTTACTCAAAAATCCTACAATTCCTTCGTTCCGAGACAATTAAATTTAAATTTCGAAGGAATCGATCCAATACCATGAAGATCCATCGATCACTCGCTTCCACCCCGAAAAAAACCAACCCTCATCCCTTTCACAAGCATCGAGGCGACTTCAGTTTCCCAAGATAACACTTGAAACAACCCGAAACGCGTCCCAAAAGCGGCCACGGAACACCAGTCTCGCGATTCCGCGTCCACGGAACGGAGAACGGAAATTAGTCGGCAAATGGGGCCGAGCGAACGCGAAAAAAGCTTTTTTCTCCGTGTCGGCGAGCAACAGTTTTGGCGCGGGACAATTACTGGCCGCGGCCGCTGATGTGTTCGTTATCGTCGCTATTTTTTCAGCAGGGATATCCCGGATGAAACACGAGCGTGAAAATTTCCATTCGTAATGAAAGCACAAAAAACTACGAGACTCGGGCGAGGGATGGAAGGGAGGCGGTTCGGGGGTGGTGGAAGCAGCGAGTCGTTGCTCGACAACTATTTATGTAGCGCTATACAGATTATTTATTTGGCGTCGATATTGTGAATTATACAAATGTTACGACCGGGCTATTCCCGCGGAAATCTACGATACTGTTATGCCTTCTGCACCAGTGTACACGTGTGCAACGCAGCCATATATGCGCCGCGAAACGTTCGCTACGGTCAATTGACGATTCACCCTCGAAACTCGTCAAACGAATTATCGAATAATTAACTTTAATCGTTACGAAGCCGGAGGAGATATCGGGCCTGTCGTTACTGTACTTGACTATTGTATTTTTTTCTTTCTTTTTTTTTTAGACTCACAGAGGTACACTTTTTGTACAGATTTTGTAAGATATGATAATTGAAGTGCATTTATTGTTTAGTAAAATTGTTAACGTACGAGGGTAGTTAACCCTGTTGCTCTTAATCCCTTGGCGCGCAACGTAGATGTCGAAACTGAGCGTTAATGATGTATCTCAACGTTATTAAATGAAATTTAATAATTAGCGATATTGATATTTCGATTGTCTGAGAGCTCATGTAACTGTACGGTTGAACCGTGTTGAATAGTATTTTTCAGTTATTTTTTGTTCCTGTCATTCGTGGGAGGATCTCTGAATAGTTATGGGAGCTGTAGTTAACATTTGTTAAATATTTTTATTTAATACTTGGAAGGTTATATTTGAATTTTAATGAATTTAAATTGTGGAATAATCGAATACAGAATTGTAATTTCGCTGTTTCGGAAGGTTAGTGGTTTGTATTGCCAATTGTTTAAATTTTATGATACTCTAAAATTTGCACTCCAATTCACACCTTAAATGCAATTTTTAAAAACTCGACCCTAATTTTTTTTTCTTTTTTTTCTCAATTTTATAATCAAATTTTTAAAATAATATATAAGAGTATCTAACAAAAAGCTTGAATTTAAAAAAAAAGGACCGACAAATCTTCGACCAGCGACCTTTTAAAATCTGCACGCAAAATTTATCGAGCCACATATAATTACTAAATCATACAGATAAGTAGACTGATAATTTATTCATTCTCGTTTATCGCGTTCGTCGAGCACACGTTAAATTCGGCGGGTGAATTAATTGGAACAAGGAAGAAATAAAATTTGCAACAACACACGGCACGATCGGTCGAATTCGAGCGGAGAGGTATATGCAAAATGCAAATAGACTTGCAATGGTTAATCCGCTTAAAACAAGACTCGACAAAGCGTACGCCTCGACGAAGGTGCGTCGAAACGCGTGTTCGTCGACGAAAGAAAACTCAACGCATGATTTTATTACATAACACATAATTACATACGATTATACGCGATCATTTACGATGTTCACTGCGATTATTTAAGTATGCGCATAATTTTCACTTTGAAATTCTTGTCGATTACGTTACAGGTTTCCGGTTGCATTCCATAAAATTATCCAAAAGTTACTTCGAACCGACGTTGAAGCAACTATTCGACTTTTATTTGAATTTTTATCAACCCAGGTTCATTGTTATTAAGTATTTCGAAAATATCGCTAGGAACTTTTAAACAGATTGTCTCAGATCAAATATTCGCATTAAAATATTTTCTGTGAATAAGAAATAATAGATACAGCAAAAGATAGAGACGCCCTTTCTAGACATTACATATATAATAAATTTATATCTCAACAATTATTGAATATTTTTGCATGAAAAAAATTACGCAGTAAGATAGAGTATGTAGGAATTAATATACAAAATTCTGAAACGATAGCTCGAATAGTTTCTGCTGTATAAAATTTCAAAGAGACCCTACGTTCTCGTGTATCTGCTAAGAACAACTCTTTGGTAAAAGAAACAAAAAAGAGTTTCAATTTTTTAATTCATACGTGCATTCCAAAAATCATATAGTTTCTATATTCTGGATATAATAAGATAAATTCTATACCCTAATTTCTTAACTTTAACCGTTTACAATTTTTTGTAGGGTGATTTAACCCTCATATCCTCCTAAGGGTGAAAATTCATCCATTTTTTGTTTCTAGATTTGATTTCTTTACAAATATGTTGTAAATTGATGTATTTATTTAAAATATAAAGTTACAAGTAAAAAAACAACTCGTTGATATTGTTTTCTAAGATATTAACCCTCGAACACCGAACTCCTCGAGAACACCAAAAACTAAATATGTAGATTTTGTTATTTTTCTATTTTTTTTTTTTTTTGTTTTTAAGCTTTCAAACAATGTATAGAAAAATAAAAAATAAAAATTAGACACTTGACATATACGGAATAACATTCCAAACCAAACGACCCGACTCCGAACGTTAATATATTAAATAAAAATTAATATAATTAATACAACCAGTTGCGAGGAGTGTACAAGGGTAAAAAAAAATTTATTCAAAGCTCACTAATACCGCAGATGGTACAGATAATTTTCCACGAATAATTACGAGACTCCTTGTGTACGTGGAAGGTGAGCTTGAGAAGAGTTAGAACAAAATGGCCGCAATTAGAGATCGTTTGGAGCCGGACCTAATAACCAGATAGAGAACTGGTTTATTCGAACGTTTAAGCAACGGAATTAAACAATTTCGAGGAAATAGATGGCAGTTGTACGTGACAACATAAGCATGGAAAAAAAAATTTCTAATTAGCATTCTAACGTTACATTGTATAACCATTTCGCTATCGCATTTCTATTTCCGCGTGGAGCGTAACAAAAATGATGCAAGGTAGTCTTTATTATAATACTTTTATGCTGCACACCGTGGTTTTCAAGAGAAATTTAATCTTGTGTATTTTTGAACGCGGAAGACTTATTTGCTTGTTCCAGATTAGTGGAACGGATGTTTAGAATGTATCTAATTTAGTATTTATCTGTCTATTGGAGAAACTTGTTTTAATCTCTTGAAGTACATTGCCATATGTAAATTTAGTTCTTCTAATTCTTCTTATATCCGATACATTTTTTTTTTTTTTTTACTTTTTACTTTTTACTTTATTCGATAGAGATATTGTTTTTCTAACTTAAACAAAAAAATTGCCCATCAAGAGATTGAATATAAATGGTTGATAAACGATGATGTTAGAGTTAATTGATAATTACAACAGCTTTTAATTTTGTAGTAATTGATAAATGATTATGTATCACACGGTGATCCAGATATTAAGGGAACAGAAGTATTACAGAATTTGTAGGATAACTTTCTATCGGCTCAAATAAAAATTGCTGACTATCAAAACGATTAGCCTGAATTTCTAATAAAGAAAGCCGACCACAAATGAGATAATCGCATAGAAATTTGCAATCATCGCTGTAACCCTTCCAATAAGAATAAAATTTTCTTAGCTAACAAGTCAATTAAATCCGATTCCTCCAAATAAAAAAAAAAAAAAAAAGAAACAAACAAACAAAAAATAGAAAAAAGTTTCAAAAGATACACATTCCCAGAATTTTCTGACACAAGCTTCACCAGGATCAAAATAAAAATCGTCAACTGCCAAATTAATTAAATTCAATTTTCCAAGAAATAAATCAAACAGAATCACCAGCAAATAAAAAAAAAAAGAAAAAATAAATAAATAAATAAATAAAAATCTCAAAAGATATGCCTCGCTTAAACACGTTGTAGGGTAGTTTCATTTCCCTCTGAACACCGCTAATGCATAAATAAGTGCATAAATAGAAGAGCAGGCAGAAGCAAAAGTCGACGAAATAAAAAAAGAAAAAAGAAAAAATAAAACAGAAAAAAAAAAAACTGTGGAAGAAAAGGGTACAACCGGTTTAATTAAAAGCGTGTAATCAATCGTAATTATGCTAGTAGTTCTGGTTTCGAAAAGCGTGACGTTTTACTGAAAACGCGGCTCAATGGGCGAACGAATCAACGACGACGAGCGGAATAAAGATGACGGTCTGGAAACGGTGTACAAGACACTCGAGTGGCCATTTGTTCGTTCGCTGTACGCTAACTCAATATCGCGTGGTAAATTAACGAAGCCAAACACGGAAGAAACCGCGAGACGTATAATTCGTCGCGGCGACAAGATTATTACCATGTTAGGTTTTTTTTTTTTTTATTTATTTAGAAAGACCATTTATTCTTTTCTTTTTATTTATTTTTTTTTTTACCACTTTCTTGAAAAGTTCGAATTAATTTTAACGCGAAAAATGGTACCGAGCGAACGATGGAAAGCGGTCGAGTCACTTTCGAATCAAGTGAATTCCAAAAATAAGAAAAAGTAGNTTTTTATTCGAAACATGTCGCCGCTTGGCAATGACAGTGGTAACGATGGATTATTTAAAAGATGTAAATTTTAGAGCAGAGGCTGTTTAAAATTCGCATTTTTGAAAATATTAAATACAGACGTTGTTGATTATTCATATTGTTTATCGCATTTAATTATTAATTAGTTATCGCGGTTTCTGGTCGATTAAATAGAAATGGAAACATAATGTAGATGTTTGATGAAAGTAAATTCGAAATTTTTTTTTTTAGTTGCACCGCTATCAATTCAAAGCGGCGATGTGACGTAAAGTATCTTGGAGATGTAGATTACGCGAATAGGTCTTAATGAGTGGTAAAGTGGTTTTAAATTACTTACGATCGCTGCTACCTTTAGATACAGTCGTAATCACACTCTGTTTGATAATTAGAATGGTACATACCTGAAACATGAATAGAAATTTTTCTTTTTCATTACCGCTGTAATCAGCGATACATTCTTTAGAAAATCGTCCGTGTAAAGAGAAGAATAAAAATTTTCTAAAGAATTTTTTATAGTATTTTAATGTTTCTAAAGAATTTTTCAAAGCATTTTAATTTTTCTAAAACATCGGAACGAGGTATTTCAAACAATTGTTTTTAATCACCCTATCACCGGAGCGGTGAAAAAATATATCCTTTGAACCATGAAACATTAACAAACAACACAAATATCTCCTTTCAATCTTAAGGACATAGAATTTTTTTAGAAAATAAAATGGAAAGTTGTTTGAACAACGAGAGAAAGTAATATGCAGTGATTAATCATACGAGTTACACTTAACCATAATCATTATATATTAATCGCAAATCGAAGTACATGATCGGATAAAATTTTTTCTACTTGTTCGTGGCGTACTTATGCAACGCTCGAAAGTTCTTGCCGGTAGAAAAATTACGTCACGAAAAAGAAGCAACAAAGGAACTGCATTGGCAGGGTTTCAACGAAGGAACGATATCCAACGGCAGTGTGAATGCACAATTCTGACACTTGCAAGCTTTCCTGCGAATTCTGTCGAGTATTGTTCGTACCTTGAAATAGTTGAAAACTTAAGCAACTTCTAATAAATGAACGGTTTTGATCAAATCAAACAGCTTGAAAGTGCTTTTGCAAGAACGTGTCTAAAGAAAAAAAAAAAAGTGTTTCTTAACCCTTCTGTCTTTACTCATAACTGGTATTTCTTAAGAATTTCAGAACATTTTAGAATTACAAAATGTTAGACTCACGAAAGAAGCAAACGGGACAAATTAAATACACTACATCTGATAAAGAAATATTTTAAGTCACAGTATTTATGTAAAAGTGAATTTCATGAACTTCGACAGTAGAGATATTCTTCTTGCTAGTTAACCGATCATCCAGACGCGTTACGGTCTTCTACCGTTTATAGTTTGAGTCTAATATATGCAGGATTTAATTTTTTAATAAGACACTGCGAGGAAGATTGATAAAACGCCTCGCCTCGCCTTTGTCTTCGACTTCTGGAACGTAGAAACGCAGGCCGCTGCGCTAACTGTCCCATATAGATATAGAATTGATACCTTTGCAAATGACTTAAATATTATTATAACCTGAGTTATCAGCAATAGAATTAATTCGCTCTAAATCCCACAACCCAAAAAATTGACCGAAAAATTGAAAATCTCCCGTAGCTCGGGACCATATCTATCTACAATAGCTACCAACGAAAGTTGGGAAAGGAAATCCCCACAATACCAAATATCAAGGTCCCAAATTCGGTAGATTATTAACTTCTCAACGACAGATACCGAGTCGCAATTTTCTTCTCGTGCGGATGGAGAAAAAAGTTACGTAAAACTTCCGAAAAAATTATTTTTTTATGAAAACTGAGTCTTCAAGATTGAAGCCGCAAGAAACGGTATAACTTTTGTTTCAATTTTCATATCTTTTGTCGTTTACCATTTATAAACACTTATATAGAAGTGTGAAATCGGATAAAAGGGTTGATTTCTCCCTTAAAGTAAAAAGCGACCAGCAACGATATCCGAAGTACGGATGTATCGTTGGGAAGATCTGAAGCAAGGATGAGCAAACTTTTTTACAACAAGCCAGCTACAAATTAAAAAATGTTGCGCGGGCAGCATATAAAAAACGTACAATAATTCGAACACCGAACGATGAACTCAAACTATCTCTTTATTAACGAAATAAACCTAGCATAAAAAATTACAGAAATAAAACACTCGTTAACAAATATCTATAATGCCGACATCGGTTCCAAAAATATACCATAAAAAATTACAGAAATAAAACACTCGTTAACAAATATCAATGATGTCGACATCCTTTCCAAAAATTAAGTTAACACGCCTAGTGTACAATAAAACTGCTGGACACCGTAAGAATTTTCAAAAGTCAAAATCTAAAATCTTTGAAGAATCCCACTAGAAAGTGTGCCGAGCCGCCTGCCCATCTTTGGTCTAAAGAACGTTCGTGCAAAGTTTAAAAATCCGTCAAAATCCGTCAAAATGGGCGCCTATCAGTCACCGATGTTCCCCTGTAAGCGACGCAAAAATGCGACTTACAAACAAGAATTGGTATAAAATATAAAATCTCATCTCCAACCAAGAACCTTCCAGGACCGACCGCCTCGAAGGCGTCAGCGGTTCTGCTAGAGGATGTAAGCGCGCCTCCGCCCGCCGCTTCCTTTCCTTCTTTCCCACCACGCGTCACGAAGACCCGGTGGCAGAGACCGGCTGCACACCGTTGGCAAAGGCAAAAGTCGACGAGCGTGTACGTTTCGTTCTGCTCGAGGTGAGTCGGGAATACTAACGGTCGTGTGCCATCGAGAAACGCCAGTTTCCGCGTGGACTTCGCCGCAACGAGTGCTCCTTCTCGGTGTGATCTACGAAAAACGATCGGGTCGCGTTTCCCTTGGTGCACGGTGCGTCTCGAGGGAAAAAATGCGGTCGCCAAGTGTCCCGGTGCGGTTCGTACACGTCCTCCTGTGCGCTCTGGGTGAGTAACAGTCATCGTCCTCCGCGTGTGTGCTTTGGAATATTGTTTCGATTTGCGTGGACGCGAAGACGGATAACGTCGAAGGACGGAGAAGTTGGTGGAAATGGGACGGTATCCGTGGGATAAGCTCGTTGTCCACGGATCGGTGAGGCAGTGCTTGAGGTATTAGAGTCTTTGGGGAGGATTTGTGCTTTGGATACGGCGGGGGATGTATCGCCAAGTTTTGTCGGAATTGAGATTTCGTTGGAATTCGATGATTAATTTGGTCATTTTGGTACGAGGTATTCTTTTGGTGTTTCGTGGGAGAAGTTGGTTCTTAACACTAGAACTACCGACGATTAAAGCATACTTATTTCTAGCGAAAAAATCATAATGAAAGGTATATAAATAAATACGCATTTGCAAGGGAAACAAAGCTTTGTCTACATTTTTAACAAAAGATCACGGAAAATTGGCTGAGAGATGCCATAGTCGATTTATAAAATTTCTGTAAAAAATTACGAATCGGTCATTTTGACCACTTTGGTGGTTCTAGTGTTAACACTTGGCATGCGGGCAACGTACTTTTACGTTTTTCGCGGTCTGTCACTGGAGCGCGGGTCCCGTAAAAGTACGTATTTAGTAGATTTGTGCTGAAAAGCCGGTATCGTATAAATACGATCAGCGTTGTATGCATGGTGTTATTTTTTTTTTTAAATAATCATAGAGCATAGGTTTAAGTGTAAAATAAAAAAAAGTTTCGTTAAGAAAAACGAAGCAGTTATCGATTTATTGCGATTTTACCGAATGATCAAACTCCCGCGAAATTTACGAAAAAATGACGGCTACACGCGTAAGTCCGCAGCAAAATATACCCGCATGCAATGTGTTGAGGAACCTTTTTATTTAAATTGTTTCAAGTCGCATCGATTAGTAAGTTGGGTTATCAGCGACGTGGTTTGTAGCGAAAATGTTTTTGAAGAAGCTTCGTGTTTTTTTTTTTAGAGATTTCAATGGTTGGTTTGTTACAAGAAAAATGGTTTTCATAAATGGAAGTATTTTTTAATCTTCGCGGGACACTTCGGTTGTCGTTAGAATCCTTCGCGACAAATAGGAGTGATGGTGATTCTTTATAGATTCTTCTTTCTGTCTCAGTTTTAAATTTTTTCGAGATTTCTAAAGAATTGTACTTTTCCAAAAGGTAAAAAATTTTAGCGAAACGTATTCTGTATGCTTATGAAATTGTGAAAAGAAAATTTAGATATATTGGGACATAAAAAAAGCTAGAACTTGCCTATTGTTCAATATTCCACGATTCAGCCTGGAGACCAGTTCCAATTTTCTTTTTTACCACCGACCATATATAACGAGAATCGATACCTCGTGACACACACTACTGTTTCCCCATTATCTCAATAAAAACATGACAGCTGAAACACTTGAACGGTGCTCAGCGGGAACAGGAAGTCGAATGAGAAAGAAAATCGCGGTACAAGTGTAAACTGATCGAGGCGGTGCGTTTCGAATGCAGAATGCAGAGCGGAGTGGCGTTAAGCGAGTCCCAGGCCGATGTAAACACGTATTCCCTGACACGTGCTCCTCCACTCCCACAGGAATCGATGCGGACTGGTTAGGTGTGAGCGCCGTTTCCGCGTAAAAAGACCACGACGATGGCATAGGGCTATTTTTCCGCAAAAAAAGAGTGTTAAAAATAAAAACCGAAATTTTGTTCGCACGACGCTTCGTTTAAAAGGTAGATACAAACGTCTCTAATTAATTAATACAGCTGGAAACGAATATTTAATCTTTAACAAAATTAAAAAAAAAAATATCCATTTTGAACACAGAATTTAAGTTATTTTTTATTCGCAGAAATTAAACGGTCTAAATATTGGCTGATTATTTTATTATAGAATTTATCGTTTTATAATATAAAAATATGAAACACCGGTCTCCATATCTTCCGTACAACTTCTTCTGCTCATAAATCATAATTTTACTTTCATCTTGCTAGGATGAAGCACCTAACCATGACTCAATAGGGTAATATCGAATGAGATGAGTCTATCTTATACAGGCTGTGAAATGTTCTGTTTTTCCAACAATGTTTAATACCGTACCGAATGTTATAAATAATCCACATGTACACCCGGTTCATAAATCCGCGGTCACTTGTAGGTTTCGAATGTAAAATTTTTTTGAAATAAACGTTCGGTAAGATCTTAAGAAGATAGTATGATTTAAGATATAATTAAGATGTATAATGTGAAAAATTAGTGAGTGGTTGGGTTTACATTTTATAACTATAACACAAATCTCTATATTATCCTAAATTTGTTAAGCGTCCGCTGACTTATGGACGAGAATGTACATTCTTTAGTAAATACATATTTTTAGTTCAAATGTCAATCAAAGTTACGATCTACCGATTCCTTTAAAAAAGGGGGTATCTTTAAACTCACCCTACTTCAATTATCCCATACTTAACCGTTTGAGTGCTGAAAAATTTTCTTGTATACGTGGTAAAAGTGCGGAATAAAATGTGTAGTTTTTTTCGTGAAAAATAATAAAAACGATAGTAATTTACTCTAACTATTATATAAAAAGTAGTTTTTATCAACAAAAATATTTTTTATTCGCATTTGTTACAAGAGTGTTTCGTTGCACAAATTCCACGAAGTCCTTTTTTACATATAGCGCAAAATTTCTGACACAACAAAAGACAAGCGCGATAGCGTTTTTCCGCATATCTGGCACAACACAAGAGAAGCGCGACAGCGCTTCTTCGCACTTAACACGTTGACTTCCACAGTGGTCATATGTGATCGGAGATTGTTTTTCCTGCAGTGCCACGGTGGTCATCGGTGACTGGAGTGCTTCAAATATTTATAATTGTAAAAATTGAACGAACATTGATAGTTAATGAATTTTGAACATCATCATCGCTATTAGAGAATACTTTGAAACAAAGTGTGCACTATTCAACGATTAAAAATTTTTATTAGAAGATCAAAAATTAGATTAATTTTTGTCGAATCTTCTATTTACCGGTGCGGCGTCCCGAGCCATGGCGTCCTGAGTGAAACACGTGATTTCGACGCGGCAGTCAACGTGTTAAACGGTTAAACCATCTTCTCTACTCGTTAATAAAAAACAAAAAAAAAAAAATCATAAAAGTAAAGCAACACCGAATCCCAACAATTTCACCCCACATCAAATCACCGTCCCTTATTCGAACCGCATCACCCCAAAACACACCCTCGTAACTCTCCCACATCCAACCCCTTTCTCGCAAAACATAAAATCTCGGATACAAAAAATGCGTCGCACAGTTTCGACTTATTTTCAGCAGTGTGTCCCCTCATCGAGCGCGAATAATTTGAAAAATAAAGAAAAAAAAGGAAATAAAAAAAGGTGGCCGGAACGCGGTTCGTGTTTCCGGTCAGCGTCTGGCACGCTTCAACGACGTCGACGACAGTCGTCGTCGGCGAACACCAAGGGAAATCAAGCGGTTCTCCGGTTTTATTTGCATGAAATGATGGGACTGGCCATGTCACGTTCGAAACGTCGGCCTCGTGGCTCGGCCGAGCGCTGATTTTCCTCTCGAATTTCATTACTCTTCGGCCCCATGGCGCTACGACTCCGCGGGAACAACTCGCGTCTCCGATCATTAAGTCCGCAAGTAGATGCAAATTAAAGAACGGGACAGTCGGACACTCTTTTTTACTTTTTTTTTTTTTTTTTTTTTTTTCCC
>SMSQ01010311.1:22867-36021 GCA_019453375.1 Ctenoplectra terminalis | reverse complement strand
TAAGATAATAAGTTTCGCTCCTGGGGATCGTGTTCGAAAAAAATCGTTGTCTCGAATGGGTTAACACGTTGCAGCACATTTTTAATTTGATGATCGTGCTCAGAAACACATTTTTTTTCAATTGTTTACAACTGTCAGATGAAATCGAGTGTTAAGATGTATGTTTGGAAGTGAAAATTATCACATTTGGCCACAGTTTTTCCAAAAAACACTCTCGACGGCTATAACCGTCATTTGTCTCTAAATGTCCAAATGTTCCGAAGCGGTAAAGCATGAGAAAACGTATAAAAGAACAACTAATATGCTGTCTGGTTATACCTTTTTTTTCGATCTATTACTCAATAATTAACAAGTGTATGCGTTAGAACACTTCGTACTTTCTTCTTTTTTTTATTCACTAAAATCTGCATGACGACTATGACCGTCGTTTGCCTACACATCGCCAAAGATCGGACGGCTGTAGCCGTCATTTGCGGCAACGTGTTAAAAACAAATTTTTTAATTCAGACATTTACAGCGTTTTCTACAAATCTTCAACTGTTTCTGAATAAAACACAATTTCATCGTCGAGTATTGGTAAACAACAAAATCGTCATAGAACATCATGCAAACCTAAATAATTTCCCGCGCGAAGGAAAATTGGAGGACAGGTGTAGCCGCTGACGGAAAACTCAAAGCCAAGACGCATTAATTAATTCAATTAGAAGGAAAGGAAGCAGGAAATTGCACCGTTTTATTTCGCTACGTTTCGACCGAGTAAATAAGCTTCCTCGTGAATATAAATCGCGCCTCGCATCTGTTGTTTCGCATTAACGATACCCAGCTTCAGTTCACGAATCGGCAGCTCGAAATATCCGAGCAAGAAAACAAAATAATCGATCGCAAAATATCGGCAGTCCGCTAATTTCGCGTAATTGCCGGCAACCTGGTCTACGAGGCGGCTGGCAAACTTTTTCCCTCCTTCTCTTTTCTCTTTCTCACCCCTCCTTTTCACTCTTTTTTTTTCTTTTTCCTCGTTTTTCTCTTCCATCCAAGGGTTTCGCGGTGGATGCCATGATTATGCTCGGATGAAAAATACGGCCAAGCCAGAAAGACGGAAGGGTATAATTATTATTGAAAACGGGTAGCAGCGGCATATTAATTAACCGGCAACTTCCCGTTACCGCGATTCTTTATTCCTGTCGGTGCTATCCGACAAAGACCGCCGACTATTAAGCGGTATCTAGTAGAAACGCGCACGGAAACTGTTTAAACGGATCTTCTACAATAATATCATTAACACATTGACGACGGGACCTTGTTTCTGTAATACTTTCGAGAATAAATTGTATTCTAAACACAGCTCTTAATTGCAAATTTCAACCGAACAAATCTCACTTCCCGCACGCATGATTGTTAAACTTGAGCACGAAATCTGAATTCCGTCAAATTGACGGATTTCGTAAATCTAGTGCTAACGGAAAAATGGAAAGCTGAAACGTCGTTTCGTGTAAATGTCGACTGATTCATACCGAGTACTTTGTGGGAAAAAATTACAGGATTTTTTGGAAGAATGAATTATGTAGGTAGGTTAGTTAGAGCGATTACTGGTTCTTCTTGTATGCAATCTTGAAGCGTGTTCTTGTTCTTTTTATTTGTAGTTGCACTACTTTGTGTTAGATACGGGAGATGGTGAAAGAGTCCGAGCAACGTTTTTCTTAAATCTTTCGCTACTATGGGCGAGTATGGACGTTCGTGACGAATCGACTTCTGTGTACTATGGGCGACTATGGTTGCTCGATTGTTGGATGATATCAGCAGCTGTGGTCAGTCGATGAATCGCGTTTATGTTTGGAAATTGCAAGCGTACAATGAGTAAAATAGTATTTGTAAGTAGAGAATGTCTTGGTGTGTGTGAGATAGAGAGACTGTTATAAAATCTAGGTCTCAAGTTTTCGGCCGCACCTATACGATGGGACCTCGTTTCCAATCGGATCGGTCTTTAGCTGGAAAATAATATAAAAGAGTCGAGGAAACATAGTTTGAGAGAGTTTTTTTAAGTCAACCAGTGTAAAAGTACCTCGATATACACTACTGTTCCTACAATTAGTTCAGCTAGATAATTCGTGAATGGCGCGGAAATTTAATTTTTAAATCGACCACGATTAAAATAAGTTAAGTTGGGGAGTGGTGGCTCAGTTTTTTTTAACACTAGAACTACCAGAGCGCTCAAAATGACCCATTCATAATTTTTTATAGAAATTTTATAAATTGACTATGGCATCTCAGAGGCAATTTGCTGTGATTTTCTGTTAAAAATGNGCACTACTTTGTGTTAGATACGGGAGATGGTGAAAGAGTCCGAGCAACGTTTTTCTTAAATCTTTCGCTACTATGGGCGAGTATGGACGTTCGTGACGAATCGACTTCTGTGTACTATGGGCGACTATGGTTGCTCGATTGTTGGATGATATCAGCAGCTGTGGTCAGTCGATGAATCGCGTTTATGTTTGGAAATTGCAAGCGTACAATGAGTAAAATAGTATTTGTAAGTAGAGAATGTCTTGGTGTGTGTGAGATAGAGAGACTGTTATAAAATCTAGGTCTCAAGTTTTCGGCCGCACCTATACGATGGGACCTCGTTTCCAATCGGATCGGTCTTTAGCTGGAAAATAATATAAAAGAGTCGAGGAAACATAGTTTGAGAGAGTTTTTTTAAGTCAACCAGTGTAAAAGTACCTCGATATACACTACTGTTCCTACAATTAGTTCAGCTAGATAATTCGTGAATGGCGCGGAAATTTAATTTTTAAATCGACCACGATTAAAATAAGTTAAGTTGGGGAGTGGTGGCTCAGTTTTTTTTAACACTAGAACTACCAGAGCGCTCAAAATGACCCATTCATAATTTTTTATAGAAATTTTATAAATTGACTATGGCATCTCAGAGGCAATTTGCTGTGATTTTCTGTTAAAAATGTAGACAAAGCTTTGTTTCCCTTGCATTGTATATTTTTTTATATAACTTTCATTATGATTTTATTCGGTAGAAATAAGTATGCTTTAATCGTCGGTAGTTCTAGTGTTAAAAGAATCAACGCATCGTACATTTTTGGTTACTATTTGTTCAGGCCGTATTGAGCGGTTTAAGCCCCACTATACATCATATTAAGACGTCGATACATGATTTTGCAATAAATTTTTAAAAGATTATTCGTTTTACAATGAAAATTACAAATGGTTTGAATGACGTATACGGCTCGCGCGGCACGGAACGTGTTAATTGACATCTAAACTAAAAAGATATATTTACTAAAGTAAATATTAGGTACCGGAGAAAGTTCGTGTGGTTTTTTGCCAGAGATAAATTCAAATTTAATTTCTTGTAGTATTTTGCAGCAATCATTGAGAACCGATCACGAGATACTTAACTATGTTTCGATACTATGTTTCTTTCAATGTATAAAAGTAACAAGTAATTGTAAATGGTAAGTTACGTTTAAAGACACATTTACGGTAGGCATAATTGTTTTGTAAAAGTGTGCAAGTAAAAAGTTTATTCGAATATAACTTCATCCTATAAGATTTTTATACAAGTTGCTGGTCTTCAATGTGTTCAAATATTTTGTGCATTTAGTTAATGTAAAGTATTTCAATTCTTCGTTTGCTTCACTGTTCCGTTATCTATCCAAACTTAAAGATTCTAAGCGAAGTATTAAAAATTCATGCTCTCGTATTTTACGAATTTAACGTGGAAACCCAGCAAAAAATGTAGAACGCATTTGTAGAATTCGTAGAGATCTTTCCGTTATTAAAAAGAGAGCATAACGAACTGGTTCGAGTTTGTTCCAAGCTTCTAAAAATTCAAAGCGATAACGAGATCGAAACAGCAGGTAATTAATTTTTCGCAATCAAAACTCAAGCTTTTTAAATTAATCGAATATATAAGATAAAAAAATATAGGAGAAGAGCTACGGAAATTAATAATGATTGCTTTATTAAATAAAATTACATTTCAGCAAAATTCGGAGTCCTTAAATTTTGTGCCATAAATCTACACAAACTTTTTCCGACACCTAATACATATCAATTTGTAATATTAATATTAATATTTATAATATTCAGTATACTGCTAGAAACAGTAGGAATTATCCTATTCTATTATTCTTTACTCTCGTCCACTCTTACGTGCCTTCGCCTTACTTTCGTATCTCTCAATTTGTGCATAATTTGTCAGTGAACATAAAACGGTTGCGATTCAAGGATATTCAAAACGCTCGCGAAGAATTGAAAACTGAAACGCATTACTTCTAAATGACGTTGTAGCCTTCGGTTGAAGTGTTTAGCATCGATCAATAGACGACCCTACTCAGCAGGAAGGACCAATGGGGAAAAGAAACTTACTGCGTAATAGCTCTATAAATTCACGACGAATTTGAATGGGGTACAAATCAAAGAACCCCAGGAACTGTACGAGCGCCGGGGCAAAACGGATAAACGTCGTCTAATTTCGAATAATCGCTTCTATCGAGATGTTTCCTCATAGCAATCGAGATTACTTTCGGATATAAAAAAGAAAAAAAAGAAGAAGAATGAAGAGAATTGTTATTAGCTATTTGTTGCTGCAAATATTTCTGTCCGCTACAAAACACACTGAAACATTCTGATCCATCTTTATAATACAAGATTATTTTTAAAACCACTAATGCAAGCAACAATTTATTCCATTTCTATTCCGTGGTAAAACTTAGAAAAATCTTAGGTTCCGTCGTCAATGTGTTAAGTTAGCTCACTCGTTTTTTTTTTACAGCTAATTATTAGGTTGTCCCAAAAGTTACTTTCGTTTTATTAATGTGCAATGGATACATAATATTTTATGTTTTACAATGTATTATTATTTTATATAGGATTCATTTTGCACTATTTTTTTTCTCCGTCTGTCGTTTAACAAATATGACTGAATGTTTATTTAAACATCGCTAAACGAAACCACTGCGCGAAGATAGCGAAAGAAACTTTCGGGACAACCTAATAAATTTTATTCCTACACCACTGTCCTTGTGTCAAGCAAGATACGTACAGTAACTATTAGCTCCTAATTGTTTAATCAAGCTGAGAAACTATAATCCTGTATAATTATTTTTCTCGTAAGCAACCGATACTCTGATTATTAATCATTAAAAATATCTTAGCCTATTTCAAATGCTGACAAAAATCTGTCCGAACTCCTGATCGACAATAAGCTGACAAAAATATCCTTTTGCAAACTTTAAAATTACTAGCTTTCTACTAAAAAAAAATCCAAGATAGAACTAAAAAAAATCAAAGATAGAACTAAAAAAATCAAAGATAGAACAAAAAAAATCAAAGACAAAACTAAAAAAAAATCAAAGACAAAACTAAAAAAAAATCAAAGATAGAACTAAAAAAAATCAAAGATAGAACTAAAAAAAATCAAAGATAGAACAAAAAAAAATCAAAGAACAGAACTTATTACTCTTAACTTAGAGAACAATAAGGAGGACAGAGAACGTTTCAAGTTCTCCGAGTTCCATTCCGAATCCTGGTTATGACCGCTCTCGCAAAGGAGCGTAAGAAGTATATCTTTGTTTGTGGGCCTTGGTAAATCTGCGTATTATTAGCTAGCGTTATTGATTTATTATTTAATGGTCGACGGCCGCGCAAGCGCGGTTTAAATCGGGGTTAACTGCTCATTTGCCGGAGGTGCATTATGGTTTCTGCGTTTATGGCCCTCGCGGGAAAGGAGCACGTGAAAGACGAGGGAAGAATGGAGAGCTCTCCGCGAGTAACTCCATTCCTCCCTATTTGCATGTTCCTTTTCTCCTACTGCGTCGTGCAAATAATATTGCGTCGTTCCTTACAATACTGTATTGTTTCTTCTATCGCTGCTGCGTTATGGCAATTTGTTCGATTTCACGGGACGCTTAAAGGAGCGCGAATTTGTGGTTTATTAACAAAAATTTGTCGCGTTTAATTGCTTATCGATAATTCTTCATGATACAGAAATATATGAAAATGATTTTTAAATTATTATATTCTGTAGAATTAATTTTATAGGAGAAATTAAAATATGATATCAAATTCTAGAAAGTCTTGAAGAGTCGATAAAATTTTACGAATAATATACGATGATATGTTATTTGAATAATTATATTTCAATTTGTTAACCCTCTATGACTTTGTGTGACTTAAAAGTTACAAATTAATGTACCTGTATTTTAAAAAATTTATTTTATTTAGTTATCACTGTACTATTAAATTTGTTTACTGTATTACTGCAGCGATACTATGATTCATCTATAGCAATTATTACTTTAAGAATTTTCGAATTAAAGCGGAAAATTGTAATCAATCGTAATTTTTCCTGTGATAAGTAGACAAAATTCAGGCTAATTTAAAATTAATGGCCTATTTCTGTATAAAAGCTATAATGCGTTTCGCAGGCTATTTTTATAAATGAATTAAAAAATTCTGCAATATAAATTTTAACAGTGGAACTATCGAAGTGGTTAAAATTTGTCTCTGGTTTTTCATAGAAATTTTATAAATTTAAAATGTTGGATTGTTGAGAATTTTCTGTGATTTTCTGTGATTTTCTGTAAAAGATATTAATAAATATTTGGTTCCTTTGTAATTGTGTATTTTTCTCATTTACGTATCATTTGAATTCTCTTTGGTACAAGTTAATGTACTTCAATCGTTGGTAGTTCTGGTATTAATCATTTTATCTGTGTATAATTTATTTATACGAAACTTGATATACATTGTGTGCAAAACTTATTGATACGAAAGAAGGACACATTTCTTCTTAAAGTGTTCAAATACGCTATAAAATTTCTATGCAAAATTTATTTTACGATTGATAAACTAAATTCGCAATAAAATAACCTGTGTTAACATTAATTGACACAGTATTATGTATATATATTAATCTTTTAACTAGGAAAACGAATTAGCAATAATTTGTACGCAATAATTAATTTTCTTAAAGATTCTTCGCTTTCTAATGCACCGTTATATTTACATTACAAGTATATTATACCACACCGATATTAGTAAAAATTAAAATCGACCTAACCCAAATTAACTCTCTTTCGTTAACTTTTATTTCCGCCTACGAAGAAGTTTCCGATTAAAAAATATAATATATTATATAAATAATAATTAGAAGTTTCCGATTAACACGGTTAACAGCTAATATTTATTTCTTACAAATATACACCTACTCTAACAGCAATATTCTATAGTATAAAAATTGATCGAAGGCTATACAACACGATAAACAATACTGTAATAAATTCTGAACTTTGATAATTGAATAAATCGATGCACGCTCAAATTATTTATACTTTTTTATTTGTTTGTTTTATTTCGTTTTAACCTTCAAAGATTTCAAACATATTGAAATTTACGAATATATTTTAGTTTCTGCTAAAATTACAATTTAACCCTGTATGGGACCGTGTGACTTAAAAACTACAAACTGATGTATCTATAACCTAAAAAATTAATTAATTAAAAATTTGATTACTGTATTACTGTAGCGACGCCACGATCCATCTACAGTAATTATTACTTAACCCTTTGCCCTATAACCACGAGTCACACTCGTGGTGCCGATTCTGGATAAAATACAATAAAAAGACACAATATTTATGACAAAGTTCAAATTTAGTTTTAACTGCAATTTAAATTTGCAATGTTGAAAATTAGCGAATACAAAATACGTGTAATATTTCAATACTTTGCGTTTGACAGAGTATCAAAGACGCGAATAATTATTGCTAATATGTATGAAGATTGCAGAAATCGTAAGCCAAGGGGTTAAAACATTTTCAAACCAAAGTGAAAAACTATAATCGATCGTAATTTTTTAAATTCGGACTATAGAGGGTTAATGTACTAAAATTAACAAGATAATTCTTTTCAACAATTTAAAATACCGATATAATACTTTTTCCATAAAAAGTTTCCTTTCCTAGAAAAAATTCTGCTAAACAAGCATAAAGTTTCCAAGAAGCATTAATATTAAAATAAAAAAAAGGAAACACATGAATATAACTACTTTCAATTATAGTAATCAGCACCGACACGTATAATGTTAAGCTCTGATATGTCAGGGGTTGCTAAAAGTAATACAGAAGCTATTTCCGACGCCATTCATAAACCAACTCTAAAAGCTAAAAGGGGAAGGCAGATCCCACTCAACGTCGTTACCATTAGCTCCTTTCTAAATAAGATACAACGTTGCATTTTTCTTATCAACATTATGCATCTGTATTGTTACTTTGTTACATACGCTATTTACATTGTAACGCGAGATTAAGAGCAATACGAAACGGGGCTACGAAAGACGAGGGGAGAATCAAGGTCCTTATAAATAACTTCGCTCTCCCTCTATCTTCTTCCTTTCTTCGTTTTATGTATCTCGTAACGTTGCACACAAAATATTACGGTAATCATGTTGCGCTCGTTACAATATCGAATTGCATAATTCATTGTACAATCTTCTAACGCATCCTCAGAATTAAATTGTGCGGATAATTTTAGAATAGAAGTTATCAGCGTTCATTGTATCGGAAACCTGGTTATTATAAAACGCTGCCGTGAAGTAATTGAACTGTCGCGTATCTATGAAGTTGGCAAAGTTAATTTGCATTCGCCGGCTCGTTACGAGAACGCGGCCGTTGAAACCGGTAAATGACAGGTTGACAGTGTTACAAATTTAATTCCAGGATGACAATTCTGAAAATTCTATTGCATAATAAATTCGTATCATGAATCTGATTCAATGTGCCGGAGAGGGGGGGGAGGGGGGGGGGGGGCTTTCACCGCGGGGAAGATATTTTTGTCATTTCCACGTAATCTTCTGCCAGTGGAAAGTAATTACGAGCTAACAGGTGGAAATTTAGTTCGGCGTTATAAATTCTCATATCGAATCGATTCGACTGAACGAGGTTTATAAAGGTATGTAATATTAACACATTGTACGCCGGCCCCGCGAAAACGCGGGATTCAAAGTCTATCGCTCGAGCGCCGGCCCCGCGAGAACGCGGGTTTCAAAGTCTATCGTTTGTACGCCGACAATTTTTAATTGTAAATTAATTTTTTTTATTATTAATTTTTCGTTATCGTTAAATTGCATACAACGAGTATGCAAACTAAATTTAGTGTTTTACGATAATGTATAAAATTTTTAAATATTTTCTTCACCTATTCATTGGTCGTCAACAAGCGAATCATGCCGGCGTCGAGGCTTTAAGCGGTCGATACGGTGCCGGCGCTCAGACTTTAAATGTCTCAGATGCCACCGGCGTACAATGTGTTAACGCTTTACCGACCGGTACATTCGAGCGCGGATACATCGCTAACACCGGCTCGGTTTTGTGTTAGAGAAATCGCGGTAGACGAACGGCTAAAGCAAGCCATGTGCGTTTCGTCAAGGCACTTCCCCACTTAAGGGAAATTCCTTGGGACCTAGGGCAATAAACTCAGGCAGATATACCGGCGGGAACGTCCTCACGACTCCTCGATAGTCCAAGGAAAGGACATTATTGTAACCGCCTTCAGAGCGAACACACGCATTATTAAAACGCATATCAAAAACGCCTACAGACTCTTTTCTGAAAAACCGTTCGAATCCTGATTCCACCTTACATTTGGCTATCGTGCGCAAATATAAGCTCTTATTCTTGCAACTTTGTTTTTAAATCGAAATTCGTGAAACTGCTTGGTATATCGTTTCTCTTATTGTAGGCTAATTAAATTTAATAAAGTTTCTAATTTTCACAATGATAGTATTAAGCGGCAAGCGGTAGATAAACGTTGGTTGTAAAAAGCCGATTAATAGGCTCCCGGTCGTTGAGCGTTGGTTGCAAAAAGCCGATTAATAGGCTCCCGGTTGGTAAAGTGTTAACACGTTGAACGCCACGCCGATTTTGGTCGACTTTCCGTTAGGCTGTGCTGCGGTATTAATTCAAAAACATTTGGTCCCAAAATTGTTAACACATTGCTGACCGGTCACGAGTTAACCCATTCGGTGCCAAGCCTAAGTTATACGAAGTCATTCCCATTGCAATTTATATTTTTTGTAAAAGATCATTCTCTTTAACACGTTGACTGCCACGTCACCGATATTCGGGTGACAGTAAAGTTTCTGATCACCCGTATTGGGGTGACGCTTATTTGACTACTTGCAAAGGATATTCGTATGTGTTTAAAAAGATATTTCGCTGAGGAAGTAACAAAACTATTTAATATTAATTAATATAAACTATATTAATTGATATAAACTTAAATTTATAATAGAATATTCATTCATATAAACTATTGTTATAAAAGTAATACGAAAATGGTTTATTAAGAAAACTATATAGAATGTAAAACTAAAACATTTTATACAAAGCCGAGGCTGGTCGGGACAATTTGGACAATAAGTTGTTGTTTTTTCGTAAATTTTTTCTTGTCTCTGATCGGCCCATTCGACGATTTTTATCTACATAACATTGTTTACCCAGCTTCGTACAGCGATACGCATGGCCTGAAGGAGATTTTACGTGTTAAATAAGAAATAAAGTGTAATTTTTGTGAAAAATTTTATTTGTGGTATTTTTTCAAGTTTTTTATATTTCTATATTTATGTTTGTGGTCAGAAAAAATTTGCTAATTCGAAAGCCTGCATGTTATAACATATTTAAAGTTGGACGAGTATACTCGTCTTGGCAATGCATGACACCCTGCCAAAGAATTATTTATACTTTTTTATTTGTTTGTTTTATTTCGTTTCAACCTCCAAAGATTCCAAACATATTGAAATTTACGAAAATATTTTTGTTTTCGATAAAATTACAATTTAACCCTCTATGGGACCGTGTGACTTAAAAGCTACAAACTGATGTATCTATATTTTAAAAAATTAATTTTGTTTAGTTATCATTGCAATATTAAATTTGATTACTGTATTACTGTAATGACACCACGATCCATCTACAGTAATTATTAGTTAAAAAATTTTCAAATCAAACTAAAAAACTGTAATCAATTGTAATTTTGTCTCCAATAAGCAGACAAAATTCGGGCTATAGAGAGTTAAAACTAGATTTAATCGATTCGATCATTTTCATGAGTATATTAAAATACAGGGTTTTTGTGATACCATTAATTCACTTCAATTTAAATCAACAGATTTTTATCAGCAAATATTTATTTAGCACACTGTTTATCTACAAACTTCATTTTGACTTCACATTTTCCGCAGACATACTCGTTAAATTTAACCATGAAATCCAAAACGCGTCAAATTGACCGGTTCCGTAAATCTAATATTAAATAGGAAACGGTTACTAAATTCTACGCATCGCGGATACAATCGCCATGACACGAAATACTGCCATTTCTCGTCAAACACCGCTGACCGGTTAATTAAAAACAAAAAAATATATTCATCCCAATCACGCGAAACCTACATAACATCCAATAAAAACAAAACAAAAAAAAACTGCTTTAGTTTACCATTCCGCGATCGAATTCTACAGAAACGGGAGCGCAAGAATCCGCATTTAACTTTTCCGATCGATCGAAATCAAATTGTCATCGGCGAGTAATCCTTGCACGGAAGGAGATTGCTCGACAAATATCCAGAATGAAATTTTTCTTTTTTCTTTTTCTTTTTTTTTCTTTTTTTCGTAAACGCGCTCGTTCACGATGCGATTCTCCTAGAATAACGGGTACAAAGCCGAGTTACGTTCCAGCAGCTCGGCGCGATATCACGAGAGAGTTCACGATTGAGGGGGAGAAACGGTTTGTTAGCCGAACAGAGAGAACAATCGTGGACCGACGATATAGGAGAAACGGTTCGTCGGTTCGCAGAGTTAATGGGGATCTCGTCCCAATTCCGATACAATGTGCTCCGTCGAGCAAAGAGGCCAGCTCCGATGATGGGAAACGTATCGAATCCTTTTTGCAATCTGCTCGAAAGAAAAATCGGAAAATAAAGGAGCACGCGGATAAACCGATCGCGGGTAAACAAAAAGAAATTCCGCGAGAATGATCGACCGCGTTTCTCCACGCCCTTATTGTCGCGCCGATTGTCACGGATGAGATTTTATTAAAATGTCGCGTTATTAACGTATTCAACGAAATTACACGGGCTCGAGAGCCTGGCGTTATCGACGAGAGGCATTTATTAATATACTTGGCAATTATTGCGTCCGAGTCGATTTCAGCTTTGCGCCTCGCACGGACGTGTTATTAATTTCGTAATTACATCGGCATTTCAAATTTACCGAATTAGAGCATTACGTTTTATTTGCTGTTCGCACAGACCAGTGTTCGTTCCTTTCGTGTTCCATGCTGTTTTACATCTATAGCTTCCCGTTTCCAATGGTTCGTGCATGCAGATGGGGATTAAAGTATCGCATCGTGTTATTGAATCTGCAATTCCAGCACCAATATCAGATTCACAGAGTCACAATATTACAATTTATTCACAGAGCTTTCACCGAGCATTCGCCGGAGCCTTTCACCGCGGCATGATTGATAAACTACTTCTCCAGCGATGAAATGCTTATTTCTGAACGTCAAACTTTGCACGGCGAAGTTACAGAAAATTACTTATGGAATTAAAAGTTGTGGGAATAAAAAATGTATATATTCCTTGCGAGAAGGGTTAGGTCACATGGAACTCAGACATTCACAGCTGCTGTCTAAATTCAATGAATAGTGTATGTAATTGTAAAGTGTAAAGCGCATTTTTCTAAACTACCCTGAGTATACCGTGTCCTGTGTTTCAATTTTCAAATTAAAAGGAACTTGTATAAAAATCCTAAAAATTCTAAAAAATTTTAAATCTTATAAAATCCTAAAAATCCTAAAAATCTTAAACATCCTAAAAATCCTAAAAATCCTAAAAATCTTAATGATCAACCACAAACAGCGAAGGCAATCTCCTTTCTAAGTAACTCTAATTCTTCACGACACAATATTTAGACTGCCGATTTTTATGCATTCATAGCAAATTTAAATATATAAAATTGCATCCAACGCAGATAAATTAAAAAAACATGCAAGATATCCAAATTACGGTGCTTTTTATAACACCCAACAGATGAAATAATTTTCTACCATAGCTCTGCTTTTTTTTTTTTTTTTTTTTT
>SMSQ01010311.1:0-22404 GCA_019453375.1 Ctenoplectra terminalis | reverse complement strand
TCTTTTTTTTTTTTTTTTTTTTTTTTTTTACTGTATTCTCGAAAATATAAATTTGCATAAAAATTCGCAGTCCAATTATATTTTCAGCTCGTATCGTTGCCGTTAATAACCACTATGCGCAGTTGATGTGACGTTAAACCTTTCGAATAATAGAAATAAAAAATATGACACGGCAATATATCACTATGTTACTATTTCACACCGAGGAACGTTAAATTTGCACGTTCAACTCGTTCAAGTGATTGCCACAGAACACTCAGTCAACCATCTGCGCCAATAAATTCTTCAACGACCACGCGATCCACTATCTCATCGATACGACCGATGATTTACTATACGTGCGATCAATAAGGGAATCAAGTAACCAGCAAAAAGATCTAAAGAACGAACAGGTATACATCATAAACGATTGATGGTGAGGATTAACGCGCTTTTCACCATTCCATGTCACTACAAGACGGTGAGTTGGCGTTGAATTATTGCAAGAAAAAGTGTCACATAAACCTGTAATGATATGTACCTTATTTACATATGTGTACACTGTTGCTGATTTGTGTGCTGTACGAAAACAAGTTTCAGATTTATTTGTGCTTTACACTGTGCCGTTTGCTTTTCATTTGTAACTTGTGTGCTTTATTAAGTACAATGTGTGGTTGATAAAAAGATGAACACACGCATTTCTACGTTTATTTTCAAATGTTTATCATCACTCTATATTTGTTTGCTTCTTGCAGTGTAAACATTATCTTTTGCTTTGAGATTCTACGGTTTCTTAGCTTTTTGTAATATTTGGAGAGGAAAAGCTTATTTTTGTATAAATTTTTCGATATAGTCCACTAAAAAAATGTCTTTTCTACTTATTATCTCTTCTATACTTCTTAACGTTATACGAATAAAGTAATATTTTTTTAATTTGATAAAGTCGATCCCTTGGGCTCTTTAACAATTATAGACTTGCAGATAAAAATATAAAACCTATTTTTGATAAATATTAAAAAGTTTACTTTGCAATAATGTATAACACTTTTTAAATAAAGCAGAATATGCATGAAAAAAAGATTATATTTTAAGGAAGTAACATTAACCCTCATATGTTTTTCAGAGATAATTATAAGAATGATTTTAGTTTTTTATTTATTGTATTAACCTGTTGACTGGGTAATTTCTTAATCAGAAACTTCTTCATAGATAAAAATAAAAATGAATAGAAAAGGACTAATTTTGGTTAGGTGAATTTTAATTCTTACAAATGTAAGCGTGATATAATGTGTTTCTAATATTAAGTTGTCCCGAAAGTTTCATTGGTTATTTTCATACAGTAGCTTTGTCTGGCAGTGTTTATATAAACATACAGTAATTATATAAATTAAAATTTGAAAACAGAAAATTCTTTCACCCGAAGCGCGCATGAGAGTTAATACCTAAGATGGCCGCCTACTTTCGAACCTAACAATAAGTAACTCCTCCGATTCCATGAAATAACACGATATAACAATTAATATTCCGATTCAAAACCTATCAGAAACGCTTAAATACGTGAAATTACACCATAATCGTAAATTTAGAAATAGAAAATGGTCAAATTTTCACACAAAGAGCGCATAAGAGTTAATATACAACATGGCCGCCTACTTTCGAACCTAACAATAAGTAACTCCTCCGATTCCATGAAATAACACAATATAACAATTAATATTCCAATTCAAAACCTATCAGAAACTCTTAAATACGTGAAATTACACCATAATCGTAAATTTAGAAATAGAAAATGGTCAAATTTTCACACAAAGAGCGCATAAGAGTTAATATACAACATGGCCGCCTACTTTCGAACCTAACAATAAGTAACTCCTCCGATTCCATAAAATAACACAATATAACAATTAATATTCCGATTCAAAACCTGACAGAAATGCTTAAATATATCAAATTAGATCACAATCGCAAATTTAGAAACAGAAACTGAGCGAAGTTTTACTCAAACAGCGCACAAGAGTCAATACCTTAGATGGCCGCCTACTTTCGTACCCAACCGTAAATAATCCTTTCAGTTCCACTAAATACATAACATAATAATTAATATCTCAATTCGACACCCGTCAGAAACGTTTAAATACCTCAAATTATACCATAATCGTAAATTTAGAAACAGAAAATGGTCAAATTTTCACCCGAACAGCGCACAAGAGTCAATACCTAAGATGGCTGCCTACTTTCCTACCCAACCATAAATAATCCTTTCGATTCCACTTAATACACAATATAATTAATATTTCAATTCGACACCTATCAGAAACGTAACTAATATCCCCGTACAATCCAATACTACAAAGCAACTCGAACATACAGCGCAAACGAAGCTAATCCTAACAGCAAGCCTCGCGAAGTGACTCAAGCCTTGACAGCGTGCCCGGTGACACCGCGACGCGTACACCTCGTGAATCACCGTTGACCACCGGTTAATGGAAAATTCATTTTACACGCCACGCACGCACGACACGCACACGGGGCCCTAGTTATGATACCGCCGATTCAGATAAGCGGCCCTCTCCGATGGAACAGGTTTCCGTTTTCCTTCGCGCGTGAACGAGCACTGGCTCGCCTCCGCTCGATCGGACGAGCTACCAGTTTATCAGCGTCGTTTAATTTATTGCCAGGCATAACGTTATCGGGCGGTTTCGCGAGCGACAATTTGCCCGCGCGACGAAGACTCGATGTTAATCGAAATGTAGCCGTCGATGAAGCTGACAAGCGGAATCGGGACGGGGAATTCCTTTTCGTTGCCGCGTCACTTCGCCGAGCGTGCACGAAAGACGCGCGGAATGCATTTCGGTGTGTAATGGTTTATCGTCCATGTTCAATTTATCAGTCGGAGCACCGGTGTCGGTGCGGTCTCCACGGCCGCAATTGCCGATCGAAACGCAATCGATGATGAAATTAACGGAGCCAGGAATGGATTTCTTGTCGCGCTTGCTGGTATCTGGTTAATGGATTTATTGTTACGTATCGGCGCTCGATGCAGATTGCTTCTTCGCTTGTTTTTACGAGGCTCGAAATATGGCGATATGTAAATTCTTAAGAGGATGATGGCGAGGTTGATTGGTGAACGAAGAGCTTGCTTAATCGTTGAGCAGGGAAATAAATATTTATCTCAATGCGTGTAACTTTTTTTCGTTCTGCTTTTTTCTTTTTTTTTCTCTCTCTCTCTCTCTGTTCAATTACAGCGGACTGGTGTGTAACGCGGGGACTACCTTTCGCGTTATAGGAAATCGCGTTATATAGAACATGGATTATCTGACGAATTTATGCAAATTCGAACATGCCTCTGAGTGGTAATTGTGATCGTATATTGGTAGTCAGATGCGAATCAGTTTGAAATATTATTGCACTGCGAACGGACTATTAGTGTTAATCAACTTGTTTTAAATCGAGTTCTTTTTTTTTTTATTAATGGGAAGTTAAACGAAATACGGATAGCTTAATTATAAAAACGGTGTTTTTATTTTAATTGAAGTTTGAATAAAAATATCTTCCTCTCGTATGTTTTAAATATGCGTATTATTTCTTTTGATAAATCTGTACTTTTTTTTAACTACCAGATTCACTCGGTATATATAAATAATAGGTAAGCGTATACATTTGCTTTTTCCAAATAAAAAATAAAAAATTTTGTCAAAATGTTTAATTTATCTTACGTGTGATATGGGACCAGTTTATCGCGTTGTATGAATATTAGTTGCAATATTTTCGTCGTGTTATACGAATTCACATTACAGGGGAGCGCGTTATATGGGATTTCACTGTATATCGTACCGTGTTATTATCTTTTGCAATAGGTTTGGAGCAATTTAAAGTGAAATACCTATATTTAAAGCTTTATTATTAAATTGGGAATTTTTATGCATTTATGGAAAATTTGAGGGCACAAAAAAACAAAAAATGCACATAATAATCAAAAATCTATAAATAAATCCAAAATATATTACTCATTGCGATGTTTAATGAATAAAACAATTGCCTGTCCAATTTATATCTTTTTAATTACATTCATAAAAATATAAATTTGCATAAAAATTCAGCCCATTTATTATACTTCGTTTAAAATCATACTTTGTTGAAAACACAATTTTGTACATTAAATTAACTCTAGGTCTCGTTAACATTTTAATTGAAACTATTTACACTTACGGGAGGCTTCTTGTCCTCCACACTTGTTATTAAAAACTGTATTAAGTTTTAATAAATTTTTTACTTGATTGACATGTAATTAAAAACTTAATTAAAAGGTAGAATAAAATACGGGAAAAAAAGTAGGTATTGATTGTGAAAAATCTGAATATTTCATGGAAGCAGCGATTTAAGCTTCAAGAGTAAATCGGTTAATCTCAGCGAACTCTGTGAAAGAACATTTTGCTTCACACATACGCTCTGCTGTAACAAACTGTTTCGTAGGGAATCAAAATTTAATAATAAATTCAAAATTAAAAACTAAACTTCTTCTCTCCTTTTCTTTTATAACAAATACTCGCTTCCTTTTCAAAAAAAAAAAAGAAAAAAAATATATACATTTCCAATATTAAAATAAAATCATAAAAAAAAATTATTTCGATCCTTTTTATCAGAAACAAATTTATTTAACAACCATAGAGTTTCGTATATCACATTACATAAACGTAACAAATATTGCATTAATATTTCAAAAAATATTTTTTCAAACAAAATACCAGCGCTGCTCGTTCCTTTTCCTCCTTTCATTCCACCAATAAATAACCTATACTGGTGCAATTCATTGCAACTTAATTTCCTCTGCTGCTTTGAATTTCCGTACAAAATAATTTAATGTCACTAGCTCGCTCGTTTGCAAATTTACACGAAAACCGAAACAGCTTTAAAATCGGCTCGTCGAGTAGCGAAATTTAATGAACGCTGAGAAATTTATTAGTCATCGACGCGTGTTACCGAATACCATCAAGTTAACCCATTTACAAAGCCACGGTGTATCGGTAACGATATGATACGCGTTTTCTCTCGAGACGTGAAACTGGAGCGGTTTATATATTTTTTCTTTTTTTTTTTTCTCTTTTTTTTTCTTTTTTTTTTCCCTACTCTCCAGAGCAGTCCGAGGTACGTGCATTAGTTCTGTAATTTCATTGATCGTGCGCCCAATAGAGTTGGCCTCGAGCGACATTATTACGTTTTCTCTTCTGCCATGCGAACCGAACCGTTCGTGTTTTTCTTGCAATTTCAGTTACGTAATTTGCTTGCCGGCTCGTACAATACTGTGTCGAGCTCGTTTCATAGGAAACCGTGGTATCTTCTCTTTGAGAGAACGATCGAAATTAAACGTCCCTTTTCATTTTCTTGCAGAAGCTGTAGCTCTTAACGAGACTTACTTTTCATCGAGCAAGAATACTTGAAGCTTTTCTTATTTATTTATGTAATAATCGATGTGTATTTGATATTTATAATGTATCGTATTTTTCAGAGCATAGTGTGTTACTGTTAGTGATTAACCCGCTATAGTCGCTGTTGGGGATCTCAAAATCATAATTATACATGGACGCTCACTGGCGACATCTACGTTACTTGAGATATGTAACGCGTGTAAAAGTACAGATTTTGTGTAATGTTTCCTTTCTTTTTTTTAAATATAATGTTCTTTTGTTTATCAACGCAAAACCTATTGTTTCATTCACTAAGAGTCGCGATTCTGTTTGATTATGAGAAAGAAATCAAAATTAATTATAGTTTCTCGGTTTAATTTGAAAATTTTTCAACCAGTAGCTGATATAAATAGGCTGTCTAATATTGGAATATTGGTACAATGATAAAATTGAATAGTGTAACGATAAGTAAATAAAATCAAATTTAAAAAATATAAATGCACGAGTATGTAACTTCTAAGTCGCACGGTGCTATAGAGGGTTAAAACGTTCGATGTCGAGAGAAAAGTAACCGTGAAAAGTAATTTTAATAATATTTTAACCCATTATCTGGGCCATTTTTCCTTTTTTTTTTTAATGCAATTTTGGTTAATATACTAAGAATTGGCGCGCAAAAATTTAAACGCATCGTAAAATAAATTACGGTACAAAATAAAATCTAAAAACCTATAAGAAAGTATCAAATTTAAAACTAGAACTGACCAATTAATAATTTCTTTATCGTTCCCAAAGATTTTGCACGATTTTCTGTATAAAATATGGATAAAAGTTTGTCTTCCTTGCATTGTGCAAAATATAAATGCACGAATATGTAACTTCTAAGTCGCACGGTGCTATAGAGGATTAACACGTTCGATGTCGAGTGAAAAGTAACCGTGAAAAGTAATTTTATTAATATTTTAACTCATTAACTGAGCTATTATACTTTTTTTTTTTTTTTTTTTTTTAAATACAATTTTGGTTAATATAGTAAGGCATGGCGAAATAAATTATGGTACGATATAAAATCTAAATACCTACAACAGAGTGTCAAATTCAAAACTAGAACTGACCAATTAGTAATTTCTTTATCGTTGCCAAAGAATTTTGCACGATTTTCTGTAGAAAATGTAGATAAAAGTTTGTCTCCCTTGCATTGTGTATATTTTCATACTTTGTTAAACCCTGCTGCGGTCCTTTAGTCATTTTTGAGCCAATCGAGTTTTTATTTCGTTAAAAAGTTTCCTAACTTAAAAAAAATATATAAAACATATTTTCTTTCTTATGTTTCTTATGTTAAATACATATTTTTATCAAAATCAGGAATTTTTTTACTCAAATGAGAGGCAAATAATTAATTTTAAGCAAATAAGAATTTTTCAATCGTCGGTGATTCCAGTGTGAGCAAACGTTTCCGATCAACTTCCACGAATCTATTTTGCCACCGCGACGTTCGATAGAACAAGGAAAAGTACCGGTAAACAGCAAATCCCGTGCTACATCATCACCGAGAAATAAGAGAGTCGCGGCAGGACGCAGAAACCGCACGCAGAAGTGACCGAGGTTATGAATAGGCACACTTGAGCGTGGAAATCGCGAACGTGTATACGCGAGAAGCGGCGAGCAAATATAAAGAGGCATCGATGATGGGAAACAGAGGCGTACGAGACAGACAGAGATTTTCAAGCGATGTACAAATAATGCAGTGGCGCCGAAGAACAATGACAGAGGGATAAGCGGAGCACGGTTGACGGACGTGTATAATAATTCGTGGAGCAAGCTTCTAAAAATTACACCAACCGAGCTGATCGGCCTCCAATGTTTCGCAATTGCGCGTCCACTGCGAATAAAGCAAAGGCGATTTACGACATCACGCTTTTGTGAGTTTCAGCACGTTCGCGTGTATTTTGCACGGGTTTTTCGGTATTTTGAGAATCATAGCGAATCTGTTCGCATGGCTTTTAGGGGACACCGGGACTAATTGAGTAATTCTCTGTAACTGTGGCATTATCGGATAGGTTATTATTATTGTGCTGTATTAAAAGAAACGAATGATTATCTCGTAATTTAATGTGTCGTTGTAGCAGAAAATTTGGGTATTATGTCGGTAAGAAATTTAAAACCATCCGTGGTAAGTAATTATTTTTATTTTGGCTAGTTATGTGTTTTTATTCATTAAGGAGGAATGTTACGGAGTTGACACACGACGATTTTGTATGAAATTATGATACGATATGAATCTGGAAAAAATATTAGACAAGAATTTTTTTATATCAACTGTCGTTCACTTTGGAGGGGTGATATTAGTTCTTATAGTAGGGAGTGAAAAACCTATTTGACAATATATCTCGAAAACTATTGGAGACAGAAAGAAAATTTAAATATACGGTTTGTCTATTTTTTTAATATCGAATCACAAATAATTATCAAATATTAGACACGTATTTGTTTTTAAATCAGCCATGGTTCATTTTATAAGGGTGATATCAGCTTTCAAAGTAGGGGTTGAAAAACGTGTTTAAGAATAAATCTCGAAAACTATGGAAGACAGAAAGAAAATTTAAATATACGGTTTGTCTATTTTTTTAATGTCGAATAACAAATAATTATCAAATATTAGACACGTATTTTTTATCTCAGCCACCGTTCACTTTGAATGAGTGATAGAGTAAGGGGTGAAAAACTTACTTGATAGTATATCTTAAAAATTACTGGAAACAGAAAGAAAGTTGAAATGTAAATTTGTCTATTTTTTAATCCCGAATCATAAATAATCATCAAATATTAGACACGTATTTTTTTTATATGGGCCATTGTTCACTTTGAAGGGATATCAGCCCTCAAAGTAAGAAGAAGAATCTATTTAACAGTATATCTTAAAAACTACCAAAGACAGAAAGAAAGTTTAAATCCAAATTTGTCTATTTTTTAATTCCGAAATCCAGCTATGCAAACACTTTATAAAAAAATTAATCCCTCTAAAAACTTTCCACCCTACATTAAAGACCCTATATCACTTCAAAATAAACGATAACCGACATAAAGAAAAAAAAAAAATATGTATCTAATATTTTCTCCAGATCTACATATAAAATATACATATAAATTTCATATGGTACAACAGATACGATACAAACTTCATAAAAATCGGCGTGTGTCAACTCCGTAACATTCCCTGTAAACATACAATTTCTCGGAAACATTAAACCATCAATCGTTCCACGGTATCACAGGGGTGTATCGTGCGTGCACGGTAACACGAGCACCGGTTACCTAAGAATATTGAAATTACGCATTTAGAACTTATCGTCGGGCAGAGCTCGTAGGTGCCACACTAGAATATATCGTTTCGGGTAGGTACAGAATCGCGCGTCGATGCGAGGGAGGAAAATGGGGCCTAATTGTCGGCGAGTTAACGATGATCGATGATAACGGGGTCGTGCTCCCCTTATCAGAGGTCTGGCTGGTGTTTCACGTTACAGGAGCTCTCGCGTGCGATGTTAAGCCGCTTACATCGTTACGTGTTTGTAAATTTTGAGAGGCCTCGCATCGGTCGAATAATCACGCGGCATCGTGCACCGTCTACGTTTTACGATCGTACTACAACCTGTACGCAAACTGTTCGCTTTCGGATAACGATACGGTCGACGCGTTGCCACGTAACTCGATTACACGCGCTGCCCGCTAATATTCCACACGAGCACCGGCCACAGCCTTTCGCCGTGCAAAGTGGCCGATTAGAGCTGGCCGAATTTATCTCTTACACCGGCGGAAATTAAGGCGGGAAACCTGGTCGACGTTGGTTAGAATATTTTAGAAGGTTTAATGCTTCGGATGGTAGATAAATACTTATTACGTTGCGTTGGTATAGCAATTGCGTTCCACGTTTTTTCTTCTTTTTTTTTTAATTTACCCGCCTGTTCTGCGTGATGCGGTTTTCCTGCCTCGAGAGGCGACGCCGCAACATGCGCGTTTCCTTTCTTTTTTTTTTTTTTTCATTTTTCTATTCCAAGAGGGGAGACTAACAAGGAATGTTACGGAGTTAACACGATTTTGATGAAATTTTTGTACGATACAGATCTCGGGAAAATATTAGACACGTGTTGTTTTTTTTATATTGGGCATGGTTGATTTTGAAGCGATATCCAGAGTAGGGTGAAAGGTTAGAAAATTTTTTAGACAGTTGGAGTTGCATTTAACCCTTTGCGGACGAGTGCCGGCAAATAGCCGCCCAAGACTGTTCGCCGTTGCGGATGCGAGTTATACAACAGCGTCTATCTTTCTGAGCGATAAGATACGCGATGATATAGTGTACTGAATAATATTACGTTTCTATTGAAAATAAATCAGGAATTTTCAGCGGTGAAGTCTTGGTTGAATTTAACGTGTTCCGTGCCACGTAGGGCGCATACGTCCCACACTGAACTTTCCGTTGTACATCCTTTTCTTGATAATTACAGTCTTCGTATTTTTGTACAGATTGTAAAGCGTACGTTAAACGCAAAATTGTTTAAGCAGCCTGAATGAAAAGTGTCTAAAAATCAGTCTAGCACGAACGTGTTAAATGCGTTGAATTTAAAATGCGTGTCCTGATACCACTTGTCCAAAGTGACGCTCGCTCGCCGGACGGCTCCGCCCGTAAAGGGTTAAAAAATAGACAAATTATATATTTAAACTTTCTTTCTATCTCAAATAGTTTTCGAGATAAATTGTCAAATAAGTTTTTCATCCCATATTTTTAGGGCTAATATCACCGGTTCAAAATAAACGATGGCAGATATACAAAAAAAATGTGTCTAATATTTTCTCGAGATTTATATCGTATTAAAATTTCATCGAAAGCGGTGTGTATCAACTCCATAACGTTCCTTGTAAGTTACATTTTTCAAGTAGATTAAAATAAGTTTAGTTTGTAAGTTTGTGTTTCTTTTCATAACCCAGTGGTTTGCAGTAAATTTTTGCTTTATTTTCTATGAGTCTTAGTCTCGTATACAATCCCTTGAAAGCGTTAATACTGGAACTACCGACGATTAAAGTGTACTTTCTCGTATCAAAGAAATTAAAATGAAAGGTAACTGCATGTGATATGGAATGTGATCTAATATGGAATACCGCACAATCTCAATAATGTAAAATACTTCTTTACGCACAAGAGATACCCGTATTATAATATGAAACACTGTATAATCTCAATTAATAAATAACGAACTGAATCAGAAATCATATAAAGTACTTCTTTATATTCTCTAATTGTTGAACATCAGTAGAAAATTATTCATGGAAAGGGAACGTTATTTGTTTTCCAAGGTACTGAAAATTTCATGAAAATCGAGTTCAGATTTTTTTCCACAAATTTCTTAAGCGTTCCATATTAGGTACCATTTTTACGAACCGCTGATTATAACTTTTTTACTTTTCTTACCACGGTTTCAAAACGTTTCAACTTTCACAAATTTTATTATTTTACATATAAATATCTATTGACGTTGTAGTGTGTCTTAATGCTAGTTTCATTTAAAAAATACCATTTCTCTAATTTTGGCAAGTTTTTGAAACAAGATGCGCTATATTAAGCACAGTTACCTTATATTTACATTCTCGCGTAGAAGAACATTTGTTGAACTTAAATTTAAAAAATTACGGCTGTAGTTTATTTAAAACTTTCACACGAAATTAACGATCTTAATGCTAGTTTCATTTAACAAATATCATTTCTCTACTTTTGACAAGTTTTTGAAACGAAGTGTCCCATATTAAGCACAGTTACCTTATATTTACATTCTCGCGTAGAAGAACATTTGTTGAACTTAAATCAAAAAAATTACGGCTGTAGTTTATTTAAAACTTTCACACAAAATTAACGATCTTAATGCTAGTTTCATTTAACAAATATCATTTCTCTAATTTTGGCAAGTTTTTGAAACAAAGTGTCCCACATTAAGCACAGTTACCTTATATTTACATTCTCGCGTAGAAGAACATTTGTTGAACTTAAATCAAAAAAATTACGGCCGTAGTTTATTTAAAACTTTCACACGAAATTAACGAACACGAACAATTGGCGTTTCAGAAAGCGGAACAATTATTCGCGTAAAGAGAATAATAAAAAAAAAAAAAGCTTGTCGGTTTCGCGAGGAGCGAAATTAAAAAGCGCTATCAATTTTCAGCAGTGAATTCAATAAACCGTCGACTTCAGCCGAAATGAAAATTTGCATACGTATTACGAGCGTGACAGGCGGCCACGGTGGCCCGGTGCAACAGCCTCTGTCATGATTATTCAATTATTTTATACAATTATCATCGCGCGAAGTTTGAGGACCACGCGAAATAACCGCGCACGAAAATGCGATGCGATGCCGTCGCGACGTGAGAGAATTTTTCATATAATCCGATTAAAATTTCACCGATGCCGCGTATCTATGCACGCGTAAAACTTATTGCATCGTGAATGCAGATATGTATATTCGCGGGCAAATACGATGAAACTTGACGCGCGCAAGCGCACGCCGGGATATCGCGAAACGAAATAATTTTTAATCTTGTCAAGCGCTGCGTTGCTAGGTAACACCCTCTACGCGAATGCAATCATGCATTTATTTTTTACCTTTTTTTTTTATTTAATCATTTTTAGAGCGGTACAACTGATAATTATTGTTGAACAGTAGTCCGTTGATTTTATAAAGCTAGAGGAGAATAGCCCAATACGGGGTACCATTTAGTCTTCAAACATAATTCTTACAAAATGAATAGAGAGAATTCGAAACATTTAACCATTTTTAGAGCGGTACAACTGATAATTATTGTTAAACAGTAGTCCGTTGATTTTATAAAGCTAGAGGAAAATAGCCCAATACGTGGTATCATTTTGTCTTCAAATATAATTCTTACAAAATGCATCGAGAGAATTTGAAACGAATTGAGAATTTGTGTATCATGAAAAAAATAAAACCTAACCCTAACTAACCCAAACACGGGGTACCATTTTGTCTTCAAACATAATTCTTAAAAAATGAATCGAGAAAATTTGAAACGAATTAAGAATTTGAAACGAATTGAGAATTTGAAACGAATTAAGAATTTGAAACGAATTGAGAATTTGAAACGAATTGAGAATTTGAAACGAATTGAGAATTTGTATATCACGAAAGAAAAAACCTAACCCANACCTAACCCTAACTAACCCAAACACGGGGTACCATTTTGTCTTCAAACATAATTCTTAAAAAATGAATCGAGAAAATTTGAAACGAATTAAGAATTTGAAACGAATTGAGAATTTGAAACGAATTAAGAATTTGAAACGAATTGAGAATTTGAAACGAATTGAGAATTTGAAACGAATTGAGAATTTGTATATCACGAAAGAAAAAACCTAACCCAAACTAACCCAAACACGGGGTACCATTTTGTCTTCAAACGTAATTCTTACAAAATGAATCGAGAGAATTTGAAACGAATTGAGAATTTGTGTATCACGAAAAAAAAACAAGTGCAAAACATGGAGATATCGTTGTTTTAAAACTCTCCGCTAGTTATAATTATGCACGGCCGACCTTCGGTGCTTCGGTTCTCGTTAAAAATTTTATTATTGGCAAGACAGGTTAAAACTTAACGTCGAAAGCGTCTCGAAGCGAACGGTCGTCTTTTCACTTGGCTCTTTGCATTTTTTACGATCCATGGATTGTCGTAATTAAACGCGGACGGTTATCGGACACGATAAAGTGTAATTTTAATTCCATTACCCGCGTGAAAAGACATTAACGCGTGGTCGTAAGGATAATTGATTCAAGCCTGTTTTGGAAATGAGCCTTAAAAATATAACCCTGACCGTGAATTAATTCTTATCGATCTGGACCGTTTAAAACATTATTAACACCGAATGCACAGCCGCCGGTGATTAACCAAAATTACTTCTTTCACTTTTTGTTCCTTCTATCTCTTCGGCGCTCCTTTTTCTCCCGTTGCTTCTTTAATAACCGTAATTCATTGCTCTAAACGATCTCCGAGTCGTCGAGACGCGATACTTTTTGAAACAAGGTAATCGGTGAAATTATTTCGTTAACATGGAGGAAAGCGGTTAAATATGAAGTAGCGACATTTTTTTAAATCTAATAATCGATCAATTTCTAGCGATAATACATAAATGTTACTAAAACGTGTAAATTAATGACGATTTACTGATTGAAAGTAATATTTACTACTTTCTTAAAGAATCGACACATTGTAAACTAAAATTTTCTATCGATAAAAATTTTCCAATAGTGTATTAAAATGAAATACACGACTTATAAAAGGACACTAACTATGGTAGGACGTCATTATTTAACTCGGCTGGTGCTGCTATGGCGACACGCATAATTTTCTTCAGGGATTATATTTTTAATTAGATTCTATATTTTCATCATTTCAAATACTTGTTTTATCTTAAAATAAAAGTAAATCAACCAAATAAATAAGAAATCTTAAACATTTGTAATTTTCTTTTCTTCTTTCCAAAAGAACACTTTAAGTTTTCACAATAGCCCTTCGAAATTAAATAACCCAAAGATAAAGAACTTTTCAAATAACAAAACGGTTCCATAAGCTTCGACACTTACAGACTTTAATGTCATTTTTATTGCACGTTAGCTCAGGAATTTATTCACAATATTCAATTTTATCCTGTTATAATATAATTAAATAACAAAATCACAAATTACATTCTGAACAAAATAAGCAAGTGTCCGGATACTTTTCACCGGTAGTGTATATCTATCAAACTGTTATAGACGCAAGTAGATTAATTCGTGATAACATGAATTTCTATAACGCGATGAAATAATTACGATTATTATTCACACAGCCCGATAAACTGTCTCCTATTACGCGTAAAACAAATTTAACATTTTGACATGCTTTTTTTATTCTTTCATTAGAAATACAAATGTATACACTCACCTATATAACTTTTAAAATGTTTATAAAACGCTTTTGAGAAAAAGAACGAGCGAAAGAAATAAAAATAAAAATTGCAAAATGCTGTTAATTAACCCTCTATGGAACCGTGTGACTTAAAACTTACAAACTGATGTATCTATATTTTAAAAAATTAATTTTCTTTAGTTATCACTGCACTATTAAATTTCATTACCGTATTACTGCAGCGATACTACTTCCATAGCAATTATTAACTAAAACATTTTCAAATCAAAGTGAAAAACTCTGATCAACCGTAATTTTTTCTCCAATAAGCAGACAAAATTCGGCCTATAGAGATTTAATTAATTCGTTTCCCTCAAAGTCTCTCATCTAAGCAATCTCCAGGCACCGTTGCACGAGAGCTGTATCCAATGCACGCCTAAGTCCGTCAAAAATAAAACTCTCGAATCGATCACAGTTCCTCTCCCATACAAAAATTAAAATTAGCACCCACGCGAGAATCGGTCCAGAACAGCGTTCAAGGGTTAAAACGCGAAACGTAAAAATCGCTAAAAAGCTGTCTCCCCTCGATGCGATCAAATTAATACGCGTCTCACACTACCACGTCCCGCGCAACGAGGAAAGTGTTTACCACTAATTGATCTTTTCTCAGACCGCGAACGTGACAGGATAAAAGGCACGCGAACCGTAAAAAGTCTCCAGGTGTTCGCCGAGGTGGAACAACGAAGAAAAGGAACACATTTATTAAGCGGCCAGCGGAAAATGAGCGTCGCGAGGAAAGTTGGTGGCAACGTGGTTTCTCGCGGTCGAACGAGCAAAACAATTAACTCTGAAAGTGTAGCCGCGTTTTAAAAAAAATGAATCCTTGCCGCCGCGACGAGCGGCGAGGGGTAACTTTTAATCGATGTTTCGATCGATCGATCAATCTTGAGCCGGCCCGAGCACGGTGGACGGTTTTTCATGCGGCTAATGTAATTAAAAGGAAAATTCTATCGGAGCCAGCCCCGTTCCCTTCTTCTTTTCTAGACCGACACGATTATACGAATCTCCATCGATAAAACGTAAAAGGAGTAACGCTCAAAGTGCGCACTCGACAACGTTTGCTTCGCAAGCATCCAGCGATAAAGCGCTTTAACNAAACAGTTCTTTTGTTTACTTTTTGTTTCATTTTTTTATCACTTCCTTATATGAACTCTTCGATTCAATAAAAATAATTTATAATTCAATCTTGTCTTTTGTATTTCTTGGTCTCCTTATAACGCGGTACGAATAGTGTGATTTGTACTAATTCTGAGTTTTTTATAGCGCGGTTTCCATACAACGCGCTACGAATTAGCCTGGTTTGTACGGTTAAATCCGAGTTTCTTATAGCGCGGTTTTTATATAACGCGGTACGCACTCACCGCGTTATAGGAGGGTTGACTGTATATACGCCTTAAAAAGTGAAGCAATCATTTGATAAAAACGTGCAGAGACGTTTTCTGTACTATGATGAACGCAAACAAGTGTGGATATTGCTATTGGCTTCGTATTTCATCGCTACGTCTTTGATTGTGTTCAAAAACATTCTCAAAATTCAAAAACATTTGATCCCAAAATAGTTAAGAATTTAAGAAGAAAATTGTAAAGGTCTCCGAAGAAAAGTGGTATCTTTGTTTAATGCGATTTAATAGAACCCATTAATGAATTACAAGGTATTATTTCTTGAAATTAATACTGTCAGTCCTCAGAAACCAACGATGCCTAAACGAAAATTTCAGCGTGGCGCTTAACGTGTTAAAAAAAAAAAAATTATTAAACTATACGCATTGAAACACCTCTGCGTAAAATTCCTCTACCAATATCTAACACAAATTTTTACACGATTTATAGTATTATCTCTGCCGATTTTTTAGCTCAGAAATCAATCTTCTACTTTTACACAGATACGGTATCTTCCTTCACATAAATTCCTTTTCCACGTGTTCTTCAGGTATCCATTATACAAACATATAATTGGCTGTTCATTTTATATCTAACAACTGAAACGCAAACAATGTCGCACTACGCGCGATAAATACTGTTCCGTGTCGATCTTGTTTAACTCTTTGTCGTTTTATTTTTCTTTTCAACTCCGTGAAAGGGTTAAACCTCCTTTTGTCCGCCATTGTACCTAACGTTCATCGTTTCTGCTTCACCAACGTTCGCCTTCATAGAATCGAGAATCTGTATGAAACAGCGAAACGACCTTCCCCGGCAGCCAGCTTTCGATCTAGAAACGCTACATACATATATCGAGCGACGACGTATCAGGGAGGGCACACGGCTTCCTTTGTACAAGGATGGCCGAGACCGAAAGCGTTGTAAAGTTGTGCCATGGATCCCGGCGAACAGCCGCTCGTAAATATGCACGGAGCTTCATGAATATGCATTGTTCGCGGTGCATACGCGCCTATACGGCGTGCAGCTCGCCTCTGCCGCTACACCTTAAGGCCCAGACAAGTTTCGAGCACCGGCCACCACGAAATATGACGGCCGCGTTCCTCGCCAAAAAAGGAGGCCACCACGCCGACGGACAGTTTGCTCGTTAATTAACGAGCGAATTATCATCGACCAAAAAAGCGTTTACGTTGTGTTCCGTCAATCGTGGAACTGTCGGATCGACGCGAGTCTCTGTCGCGTCGGATCGCACCGTGGTGCAAAATGGCTGCCCGACTGATCGCGTTCTATTATTAGGGGGACCGGAAAGTAATTTCGTTTTTGCGCATGTCGATATTCGATTGCCATCTATCAGCTCATCGTGTTCTAATCGTCGGTAGGTTTAGCGTTGAGTCTAACTCCAGTCTGACCACTGACGAGGGACCTAAGCGTAACGCGACGATTTTAATGAAATTTGCATACGAGATAGCGTTTAAGAAAATATTTTGCACGGATTTTATTCTTTATCTGGAGTTATTTATGTTTAGAGGGCGAAGACAGCTCTCAAATTTAGAGATGAAAAATACAGAGTGTTTAAAAAACACCATTTAACCCTTTGCACACCCTTGCATATTTTGTACAGCTTTGGAACTAAGTAACTTATTATGATGATATTGGACTTATATGAATTGGTTGAAATCGAGAAATGTATATTTGTAAAAAAATCAATATTTTATTTCTTATTATTTTTTACAGTATGGTAAGTTTTGAAACACTCCCCAATATGCATTTCAGGCTGATTAGTGCACGTTTGACAATAATAAGTGGTTTGACGCCTGCCACCAGGTGTTTTCCTGTTGGAACAAACTATGCAATCTTGTTTTCTTTGTCCCGCATCGGCAATATGTAGTTTATTGTCTAGTCTGACGTCTTCAAAAGATGTGGATGGACGCGAGCACGCGTCCTTGTATATATCTTAGTAATTTTAGGTTATTTTGATTTGATTTCTTGTGCCATTTCAAGAGAAAACTTCAGGGAAACATGCATGTCTCAAAATGTTGCGCTGAAATAACTCGATTTCCCGTAATCACTAGTAAACTTGTATGTCCCCTGAGAGGGGACATCGGAGTGATACGCTAGAATTACGATGTCCCCTGAGAGGGGACAGCGGAGTGCAAACGGTTAATATTTATATGGTATATAGCTCATCGTGTACTTCAAAGTTGTGCAAAAGACATTATAAGATTAGAGTGACTTGTTTACTCGTAAATAATTAAATCTTAAATTTTTTTCGCAATTTAGGAAAAAATGGCCAGCCAAATACCAGAACAGGTACACATCCGGCATTGTATGCTGACGAAGGACCTAAGTGTAGTGCGACGATTTTAATGAAATTTGCATACGAGAAAGCGTTTAAAAAAATATTTTACATTGATTTTATTTTTTATCTGCAGTTATTCATATTTAGAGGGTGAAGACAGCTCTCAAATTTAGGGATGAAAATACAGGGTGTTCAAAAAACATCATTTAATATTTATATGGTATATAGAACACACTGTGCTGACTAAAAAAGCCTTGGTAAACATAGGTAGAAAGGTGAACGATGACATTCGGAACGCGGTTCATAAACACTGAAGTAAGCATCGCATGCGATCGGAGTAAGTTGATAAAAATGCTAGCAAACAAAAACGTTCATATCTCAGAAACGGTTCACCTTTTTACTCGGCACAATGTGTTCTATATGCTACATAAATATTGAATGGTTTTTTTTTAACATCCTGTATATTTTGTTCAATATGGCTTCAGAAAAAAATTGTGTAACTCTTTAACTGCGGAAGTGGTTTATGAACTACATACTAAAATTATAACCAGAGGCGGGTGTGGTATATAAACAATATGTTAATTTTTGCTAATATCAGATAGCTGTGGCTTTTATACCAAATAAAAATAAAATACAATAAAAAAAAATCTTTTAAAATAGAATATCGTTTCGGTAATACAAAATCAACCCTCGATAGCCCGAATTTTGTCTGCTTATCGGAGAAAAAATTACGATCGCTTGCAGTTTTTCACTTACGTTTAAACATTTTTTAATTAATAACTGCTATAGATGGATCATGGTGACCCTACGGTAATACAGTAATAAAATTTAATAGAACAGTGATAACTACATAAAACAAATTTTTTAAAATACATTAGTTTGTAGATACATTTTATAGATACATACAATAGTTAGATACATTAGTTTGTAACTTTTAAGTCACACTAATGTGGTTTATAAACCACACCCGCAGTTGAAGGGTTAAACGAAAATTGTGCAATTTTTAATGACAGATTCAACTGTGCAACAGTGTGAATAAATTTTGAAATACTGCGAAAGATAAATAAATAACTGGATCAGTCTGTTTGTTAGATTCGAGTCCTTAGTATTACCGAGTAATTCTGTTATCGTTCAAGTGCAACATTAACACGTTAAACGCCACGCCTATTCTGGTCGACTTTCCTTTAGACTGTGTACTGTAATGATAATTAAGAAACATTTGGTCGGAAAATAGTTAAGAATTTAAGAAGAAAATTTTAAAGGCCTGCAAAGGAACATGGTAACTTTGTTTAGTGTGATTTAATATAACTCGTTGATGAATCATAAGGTATTACTTTTTGAAACTGATACTGTCAGTTTTCGGAAATCAACGACGCCTAAACGAAAATTTCCGCGTCGGTCCGCAGGGACCGGCGTGGAGCTTAACACTTTATCGACCGGGAGCCTATTAATCGGCTTTTTGCAACCAACGCTCAACGACCGGGAGCCTATTAATCGGCTTTTTACAGCCAACGTTTATCTACCGCTTACCGCTTAATATTAACATTATAAAAATTAAAAATTTTATTCAATTTAATTACCCTACGATAAGAGAAACGATATACTAAGCATTCTCACGAACTTCGATTTAAAAACAGAGTTATAAGAATAAGAGCTTATATTTCCGCACGATAGCCAAAACCGAGCCGGTATTAGCGATGTATCCGCGCTCGAATGAACCGGTTGATAAAGTGTTAACATGTTAATAAGAGATTATAGGAACAAAGTACGATAATAAAACGTAACTGAAATTTGGATTTTCGCGTCAGACCCGCATTTTACACTATTATGCGACGCGCCGAAAACCGCGCCAGGGAAAGTCAACACGCTGCCGCGTAAATGAGAAATTTTACCGGGATCCCTGAAGGGGGTTTCGCGATGCAACGCGCCACTGAAAATTGCTGCCGCGACCGAGAGGAACGCATGTTAAACTATTAGCTCTGTAAACATTCGAAGGTATGATGAAAGTTCGGGAAATTTCATTAGACCGTTAATCCCGTTCAAATGCTCAATCTGTGTGGATGTAATCCGGTGGTCGATCGAAGGAGAAAGAAAAAAGATGAACGGAACAGTCGACAGTTTTGTTAAACGATCGTCCAATGAATTGGAAGGCGGGCAGGGACTGAAACAGATTCTTGTTTGAAGCGTCAAATAAAAATAGAATGGGGGAAAGATTTTTTGTTTGAGAAGGGATGGACGGAAAAGGAAGGCGTATATTTTTAGATATAATAAGGTATAGATTAGTCTAGTTCGAATAATGATCATTCTTGACCGTAGAAGATATTAAAATTAATTTAAATTTGGAAGAATAAATCTAAATATTTTCCAAAATAGTATAATATTTTCTAATATTTTCCAAAATAGTCTAGTATTTTTTAATATTTTCCAAAATAGTATAATATTTTCTAATATCTTCCAAAATAATCTAGTATTTTCTAATATTTTCCAAAATAGTATAATATTTTTTAATATTTCCCAAAATAGTATAATATTTTCTAATATTTTCCAAAATAGTCTAATATTTTCCAAAATAGTCTAATATTTTCCAAAATAGTCTAATATTTTCTAATATTTCCCAAAATAGTATAATATTTTTTAATATTTCCCAAAATAGTATAATATTTTCTAATATTTTCCAAAATAGTCAATATAAGTAATATTATCCTTATAAATTTACTACAGTGATTTCTGTATAATTTTCTGTGACTCTCAGTTAAAAATATAAATAAGGTTTATTTCTCTTGTGTTAAGTATTTTTTCGTATATCGTTTACTTTAATTTCTTTGGTAAAAATAAGTATACCTTAACGCGTCAAGCGCTATGTCCGATGACCGATGCTCAATTTTTCGTTCAGACCTCGTTAGTGTCAATTTTAAAAAATAAAACCTTACAATTCATCAATAGGATTCATTAAAATATGTGAAACAAAGAAATTTTCCTTTACAGGCTTCTACAATTTTCTTCTTAAGTTCTCCGCTATTTCTGTTCGATTATTACTAAATATAACACAGACAAAATATATCCCGTGAGAACAAAAAATGACTCAACGCTCTAGGAATTCTTTTAAGCAAAGATAATAGGAAGACCATCAGATGTGTCTGTTGCTAGCCTAAAAGTCGAGAGACTCAAGATTGCTAGGCAACGCGATAAAAATTTGTTTAAGAACAAAGGGACTCCAGTTTTATCTTTCGGGTGTCCAGGTTAGTTCGTAACAGATTCTCGTAGCATACAAACGTTTTTTCAGAGCCGTTAACACGTTGAGCGCTATGTCAGTCCCTGTGGACTGACGCTGAACTTTTCGTTTAGATGATACCTTAAGAGTTCAGTAACGGACGTTATTAAAATGTGTTAAACAAAGACACGACTTTTCTTTGCAGACTTTTACAATTTTCTTCTCAAATTCTACACGATTTTTCAACCACATGTCTTTGAATTCGCATTCTAGCGTACAGTCTAATAGAAAGTCGACTAAAATCAGCGTAGCGCTTAACGTGTTAAAATAAAATCGTGTCGAAACACATGAGAGAAACTTTTCGATCAAGATTTCCAATCATTTTTCGACCATATATTTTCGAACTTGTAACCCCAATGAAAAATCTACTTTGCTTTTTAGAAAATTTGTGTACAGAACACACACCTACCGTGAAATTTAGAGATTAGAGATTAAGAGAAACTTTTCGATCAACAACATTTCAAACAATTTTTCGACCAAATATCTTTGAATTCGTATCGTGACACACAACCGAATGAGAAATCAACCAAAATCGACACAACGCTTAATATTGTGACTACCAAAGTGATAAAAATGACCCATTAATAATTTTTTACAGAAATTTTATAAATCAACCAAAGAATCTCAGCGACGATTTTCCCTGATATTCTGTTAAAAGTACAGATAAAGCTTTGTCTATCTTGCGTTATGAATTATTTTATATACCTTTCACTATGATTTCTTCGGTAGAAATATGTATGCTTCTATCATCGGTAGTTCTAGCAATAACGTATTAATCGTCCGTTATTATACTGTTAAAGTAAACAAATTTTACCACTTTCACGAAGCGCAAATAATTAATCAACCAACACTGTGTCTTACTAAAAACTCATTGGCTACGTTATTACGCAAACATGCTTGCGCGTTTTTAAGGGTAAGATAAAATCTACCATCGGATAAAGTTATAAAACTTCCAACTGAACGTACAGGTAATAAGTTTCTTTGATGGTTTAGACCAGGCGAAATGACTGGAAATACTTCACGGTTGAATTATATTCCAGGATGTTAAATTGAGCTCCATTTCAACGACTACA
>SMSQ01010300.1:0-27783 GCA_019453375.1 Ctenoplectra terminalis | reverse complement strand
CTAAACTCTCTCTTGGACTTAACGCCTCAGAATTTCGTAAGAAACATCTTGAACTATCTAAAAGACACTCTGCAATCTGTGTAATCAAGCACCTACAACCATCCACCTGTTGTTAAAGTGTAGTAAATAAATACTAATAAATACCAAATATCTAATTAATAATAAATAAATACCATAAACACCAAAACGAAAGAAGAGAATAGCAACTAAACTCTTTCTTAGACTTAACGTCTCAGAATTTCTTAACAAACATCTTGAACTATCTAAGAGACACTCTGCAATCTGTGTAATCAAGAACCTATAGCCATCCACCTACTGTTTAAATTTAGTAAATAAATACTAATAAATAATCAATACCCCAACGGATCTAAAAACGATCCATCCGCCTCGGTAAAAATTTGCCGACACAAAAATCCCCCCCTAAAAATATCAAAACTGAAAAAAAAACGAACCTCAATCGTTAATTCATTGATACAAACAATTCCACCGAACAAATTCCTCCGTCAAACAACCCCAGGTCTCTCTATTGTACAGTTATAAAAATTAACATTACACCAATAAGTAACCAAAATGAAATTTCCTAAATACAGACACACGAATATACAACTTCTACAAACTTACACGACGCCATAGAGGGTTAAATAATACTCAATTATCACCTTTTGATACAACTACATCCTTCTTTTTCTTTCATTCAAATATACTTTAACACTAGGTTTACGGGCGTTGATTGGGTCGTTTTGATGGTTAGATTGAAATACAAATTTTTTGTAATATCATTAGTTCGGTTTGCTTCGAATTAATAGATTTCTATAAGCACAGATTTATTTACTACATTTTTCTACATAATTTTCATTTTGAGTTTACATTTTTCGCACGCATGATTGCTAAACTCAAGCACGAAATCTGAACTGCGTCAAATTGACGGGTTCCGTAAATCTAGTGTTAATTCTCCACAACAAATACTCACCGAGCAGAAAGAAAAAGAACCTCAATCGATAAATAACCAATACCCAAAATCTAAAACCAGATCTAAAAACGATCCATCCGCCTCGGTAAAAATTTCCCGACACAAAAATCCCCCCCCTTAAAAATATCAAAACTAAAAAAAAAAAGAACCTCGATCGATAATTCATTGATACAAACGATTCCTCCGTCATACAACCCCAGGTCTCTCCGACACCGTTCCCACCCCTCGCAGTCCGACATTCTGCGTGGCTTTACACGAGAACACCTCGGCCCTTCGCCGAGAACAATCCTGGGTAGAAGCTGAAAGAAGCTCAATCGATAAGCCAGCGATATGAACAATCTCTAGGAGCAAATTTTTCCTTTCAAATACACCGGCGTCGCGGCAAAAGCGGTCTGGCTCTCCTGCGTTCTGCGTGTGCGGCTTTACATCGAACAGAACCACCCCTCGCTCCGACGAAGAGGATAAATAGGGAAAGAGGGTGAGAGAGAACGAGAGAGGAGAGGACTGGCAAAAGGTGAAAAGGAATCCAATCGATAAGTGGCGCGTACGAAAAAGACGGCTTTCATCGAAGGAAGTTAATAAGCCACCACCTCTCTGCCACTCTGACCTTCCCCGAGGAGAAAAATGCCCAACGACCAGCAAATTTCCGCAGCAGGATTTTCCACGGGAGGGAAGAGGCCGGATATAACGACGTATTACGACCCACGCAGCCCCCGATATATATCGTCCCTTTGGGAGTACGTAGCCGACGGTGAGAAGGCCGATTCCTGCGGATGCAGATGGCCAACACGTGCCTTGCTTTTCATATTAGGACTTTCGAATCATCCTTCCGTGTTCCAGAATGTGTCTCGTTCCGGCCGGAGGAAGGGAAAGAGTAAAAACTGGCCCGGCGTCGACGGGAAAAACTGATCGCTTTTTTTTATTTTTTTATTTTTTTTTCATCGCGGCTTCTAGTCGCTTGCCCGTTCGGTGGATAATAGGATCGGAAGATAAGTGTACTCTCGACGTCGGTCCAACGATCCCTTGATGGAAGAATTATAAAATGGCGGAACGAGGTGGCTCTCGGGTAAGTCGAGAAACGATGCGCGTAGGGGTTGCTTTATGAAGGGCGTGAGATTTTTGTGATTTATTGGTTCGATGGTGGATTCGGTAGGTTTGACCGTTTTGACGGGTGTGATGGAAATACAGGTTTCTTGTTATGTTATTTTGTTGGTTTGGTTTGAGTAAAAAATGAAGTATATTTATGGAAAGTGTGACAAAGAGATCTTAGTTTTTATTAGGTAATAAATTCTTTATTGTATAATTCTTTTTAAAGAATTTCTAGGCAATAAATTCTTTATAAAGAATTTCTAGCTAATAAATTCTGAATTCTACAATTCTTTGCAAAGAATTTCTAGCTAATAAATTCTTTATTCTATAATTTTTGTTTTGAATAAAAAATGAAGTATGTTTACGGAAAGTGTGCCAAACACATCTTAGTTTTTATTAGGTAATAAATTCTTTATAAAGAATTATAGAATAAAGAATTTATTAGCTGGAAATTCTTTGTAAAGAATTGTAGAATAAAGAATTTATTAGCTAGAAATTCTTTACAAAGAATTGTAGAATAGAAAATTTATTAGCTAGAAATTCTTTAGAAAGAATTATAGAATAAAGAATTCATTACCTAACAAAAACTAAGATGTGTTTGGCGCATTTTCCGTAAATATACTTCATTTTTTATTCAAAAGAAGAATTATAGAATTATAGAATAAAGAATTTATTAGCTAGAAATTCTTTGCAAAGAGTTGTAGAATTCAGAATTTATTAGCTAGAAATTCTTTGTAAAGAATTATAGAATAAAGATTTTATTAGCTACAAATTTTTTGCAAAGAATTATAGAATAAAGATTTTATTAGCTAGAAATTCTTTGTAGAGAATTATGGAATAAAGAATTTATTAACTAGAAATTCTTTAGAAAGAGTTATAGAATAAAGAATTTATTAGCTAATAAAAGGTGAGATGTGTTCGGCACATTTTTCATAAATATATTTCATTTTTTGTTTACATTTTCTGCGCGCATTCTTCTTAATCTTAGGCACGAAATATGAGCTACGTTAAATTGAGGGCTTCTACTATCAAACTGGTCTAAATGGTCATCTTTTTCTGTTTTTTTTTTTTTTTCAATAATCACATGTTTCTCTTTTTTCTTTTTGCTTATCGTAAAGGTTCTTTTTTAAATACTAGAACTACCGACAATTAAAAAATGTCTATTTGTGTGAAAGAAATCCATATCCATGTGTATCCAAGAAATCAAATTATAATAATACGATAATAATATAAAAATACACAAATTATACAATTTGGAAGGAAAGCAAACTGAAATAATATTTATCACAGAAACTCACAAAAAAATCAGTAAAAGGGTATTGTTGTAGACTTAAAGAATTATTACGAGGAGCTAATTTATACCATAAATTTGCGTTAAAGTCGTAACAAGTAACCATCGAAATAAATATCCGGCGTATTACATATCATCCAAGGAAAAAGGAATAAAATTTCTAGAAAGTAATTAAAAAGAGAAAGTGATAAGCAATAAGCAAGGCGGTAGTGAAACTGAAAACCGGAGAAACGGAAAGCAGTGGAACTGTATGAAAGTCGAGTATTAACTTTCCTCGACTTTTAACATTATGTTAATCGGTAAACTTAAAAAGCTTCACTTCAAAATGTCTTTATTCGCTTTCTGAAAAACTTTTAGTTGTACGTTACAGAGTTTCTTTAAGTTTCCAGTAACTTTTATCACGCTTCGTAACTAGTCCGCGGTTTTCTATGCAAATTCATGTTTTTATAAATATTTAAAAAATAGAAGCTTGATAGATAATTTTAGCTCCTCAACAGAACCGTTAGAATAATTAACAATTTAAATCCACGTTTAACCAAACAATTCCTAACGATCGACTAAAATTTTCTCGAACTCAGATTCAACAAAGTTACAAAATTGTTTTATTCAACAAATATTATAATGAGTATTATAGTTCGAATTTATTTATATTTTTCCTTATTATATCTACTTCTACCATAAATCTCCTAATCTACAGTTTATTTGCAGTAATTTTTATAAAATTATATAAAAAATAAATTGAAAAGATAAAAACAACTGAGTTTCTGTTTAATCGTTTAAGTGCAAAGAAATTTTGTTGTACCAGAAATTTTGCGCTATATGTAAAAAAGGACTTCATGGAATTTGTGCAGCAAAACACTCTTGTAATAAGCGAGAATAAAAAATATTTTTGTTGGTAAAAACTACTTTTTATATAATAATTAGAGTAGATTACTATCGTTTTTATTATTTTCCACAAAAAAAACTACGCATTTTATTCCGCACTTTTACCATATATCCAAGAAAATTTTTCAGCACTCAAACAGTTAAAAAATTATTTTATTCTAGGAAAAATCATATTCTGCCTTGTTTAAAGTAGCAAAAAAAAATTATATAAAATAATACGTCCGGTTCATTATCATATTTCATTACTTTTTGTCTTTTTCGCGCTCTTACGTCCCTAAACGCAAGAAAAAATGAGCACACATTTGTTCACAATTGGTACACACCATTTTATACGACAGCGAATGAAACATAAATATATCATATCTGCAAAAATAAAAAATTCGCAGAATTATTCCCCATACCAGACTCTACGAATAAATACTTCACTATTCACCATATTTTTTCTAATTACATCAAATATTCACATCTACCTTAACTTTTTAAATCTATCGAATTGTTCCGTCCGAGGATCCGTTTGGCTAGTTTATGATATATATTCGGCTATTGAAAAAAAGAAAAATGCACATTAATTGTCTCGGACAAGAATGGTAAAACTATAAGGATCGAAACTATTCTATCGCCTTTTCATAAATATCTATTATAAACTAGCCAAACGAGTCCTCACGTATTGTTCCTACAAACGGAACAGAATAGAACGGGAAGATAGAATCTTTTTAGCACTAGGTTTACGGACATCGATCGGCTCGTTTTTATGTGTACATCTAAAATACAAATTTTTCGTAAAATCATTATTTCAGTTTACTTCGAATTAATAGATTTCCACTAGCAGAGATTTATTCGGTACATTTCTCGTGTACAAATTCTATTTTGTATTTTCATTTTCCGCCTGCATGATTGTTAAACTTTACGAAATCTGAACCGAGTCAAATTGACGGGTTCCGTAAATCTAGCGTTAACGCAAATCCTACTTCGAACAAAATATCATACGGAACAGCAAATAATTGCACGAATGGCCCACTAGAAACAACCGAAAGCTCCTCAACAAAACCAACCCTTTAAAATAATTAACAATTTAAATCCAGGTTCGACCAAACAATTCCTAACGGTCGACTAAAATGTTCCCAAACTCAGATTCAACGATGCTACAAAATTCCACAATCTCTCGCATCGATTCCAAAACTCGAACAAAAATTAAAAAAAAAAAAAAAAACAATTGACCTCCCAGAGTCCACGGAAGAAAAAAAAAAAAAAAAAGAATAAAAAAGAGGGGAGAGAAAAATACACAGGAGGGCAATAAATTGCAAACTTTCCGAGCAACGCGTCCGTCTCGGCACTCTCGTCTCACGCATTGAATTTCGAAATTGAGAGACTTCGAGGGGGTCTCGAGTAGCCGTAGAACACACGGCGACTACACGCGGTCCAAGAATGTTTTTTTCTTTCTTTCTCTTTTTTTTTTTTTTTCTTTCATTGAGAGAACCCGAAGGCAAAAGCGACGTTGTGAAAAGCGGCTTTGTGAGACCGTCTCGGCCAGAGGGGTTCCGAGTTTTTCTAAAGGCACTCGACGAGCACTCGATGCTGCCACGGCTACGCCAAGGAGCACCTCGCTCGAAGATAAGCCATATACGTTTTCCATTTTTCTTTCTATTTTTTTTTCTTTTTTTTTTTTGCGTCGATCTTAACGTGCATTTCTTAATGGAAATTTTTTTTTTTTTTTTTTTTTTCTTTTAGCCGGGAAGAATATAGACGAAATAAAAATAGAAAAGCGTGATTGATGAGAGATTGGGGAAAGGGATGGTCGGAACGATCAATTCAAGGGTTGCTCGTAGCGCGAGTTTGTGTTACAGGGTGACGTCTGCAGTTGGATTCGTAAATTATGCAAATTACGAGACGCAGTTTTCTACGTTATCCCGGCGAGGTAAGCGGTTTACATCGATCGTAGGTTGCATCTCCAGTTCTCTTACCGACAGAATTGCGGCTTCCGTCTAGGGGACTCTGATAGTAAATGGGATACGAGCAGGATTTTAACACTAGAATTACTAGTTCCAGTGAAAATGACTGGTAATTTCTTGTAGAAATTTTATAAATTTACAATGGCGTATTTTGGGGGATTTTTGATAATTTTTTGAAAAAAGATATGCACAAAGAATTATTATCTTTATTATAAGAATTTTTTCAAATACTTGTCATTTTGATTTCTTTGCTACAAATAAAGCTATTTTAATCGTAGGTAGTTTTAGTGTTAAAATGTGGAGATATTGAATAATTAAAGATTTTGGTGTAATAATATAGGTAATTTTATGTAATTAATTTGTGTATCTGATTGGTATAATGTGATTCGTTTTTGAGTTAGAGTTTGTTGAAGATGAAGCTGTAGAATGAAGAAATTTTATTCTACGCTTTGGATTTCTTTCTTTTTTTTTTAATGTAGATTCGTATTTTTTGGGGTTATAGTGTTAGTTTGGAAAAATATTGTATAAAAAGAAACAAATGTATATTAACCCTCTATGGATTTGTGAGACTTAAAAGTTACAAACTAATGTATCTATATTTTGAAAAATTTCTTTCACCCAGTTATCACCGTTCTATTGAATTTGATTACTGTATTATCGTAGCGACACCATGATCTATCTATAACAATTATTAGTTTAAAAATTTTCAAGTCTAAGCGAAAAACTGTAAGCAATCGTAATTTTTTCTCCGATAAGCAGACAAAATTCGGGCTATACAGGATTGAAACGTTGTTTCTTAAAGATGAGACTTATCAGTAGCATTAACATTTCCTGTTTTTCATTTAAGTTCAAAAATTGCGTTCATTGTTTAGAAAATGGTAGAAAGCTTTAATATTTAAGATTCTGATTCTTGAATATTAAATATTATTTTATATTGTGATTTCAAGTTTTTTATAAAAAGATTTTCGTGTCACTTAAGATTGCTACCAAATATGTTTTTCTTTTTATTCTTTTAAAATTATTTTTCACTATAATATAGGACATTAGATACCACGCAACTTTATATTTAACGTTCTTTTCCATACTTTGTACGGTTTCGTAAATATTCAAGACAACATGAAAACGTACAATTATTTTAAATAATTTTAAACTCGGTTTCTCATTGCGGAAACAAATAATTAACTCGGACTACATTTCTACAAAATGATTTATCACTATAATACAGGACATCAAAAACCACACAACTTTATTAACCCTCTATAGCCCGAATTTCGTCTATTTATTGGAGAAAAAATTGCGATTGATCATAGTTTTTCACTTTGATTTGAAAATGTTTTAACTAATAATTACCGTAGATGGATCGTGGTGTCACTACAGTAATACAGTAATCAAATTTAATAGTGCAGTGATAACTAGAGAAAATTAATTTTTTCAAATATAGATACATCGGTTTGTAACTTTTAAGTCACACAGTCCCACAGAGGGTTAATATTAACTATATTAATATATTAACTAAATATTCACAACAACGCGAAAGCCTGAAATGATTAAAATCAGTAAAAAGTTATTTCAACAGGGGTGTTTTCACCCCCTTGAGAATAACAAAAAGACTTATTCAAACTACATTTCTACAAAGTTTCAAATTCTTTTGAACTTTCGAGTTGACGAAGTCCTCTCGTGAGTCACTTGATCATGTTTCTATTGAGTCGAGGGTAAAGTGGTTTCACGAATCAATTTCGATCGTCATTTCCGGGACGAGGGTTACTGGTGAAATCGGAAGGAGAGGAACCCAACCCCCGGCAACTGGTGCCAGTTCAAGTTCCAGTTCCAGTTTCAGTTTCACTGTTGGGTGTCCAAGGCTGACATTCCAGGTCTGATATACCTCTCGAACGAGGAAACCTCGCCGAGTTAGATTACAAACCGAGTTTGCGCGCAAAACACGATCCCTCGCCGCTGGCGATCCTCCAGTATGGCACCAGAGACAAGGGAACATCCATAGGTGAATTTCAAGTTTCACCGACCGTGACACGTTATTGTTGGGGGATTTTGTATTTCGTTGGAAATGACCGTCTCGTTCTTAGGATTATTCTGAGTAATGTTAACTCTTTGCCTTGTATTTATTTCAACAGCTACGTATGTTAGCGATAAGTATTTGTTATTTATATACTGGGTTTTACTTTCGTTAAAAAGTTTCTCAATTTTGAGAAAATATAAGAAATATATATTGTCAGTATGCGAATTTCTTCGTTTCAATTTTATGTTAAGGAATTAAAATTAGAAATTTTCTAGGAAATACTTTCCTTTTCTTGGGAAACAGATTTAAATATCGAATTTTATTTTCGGTTAGAAATTTGCTAATCTTCAGAAAAATATAAGATATATTTTTTAATATATTTAATATATTGTCAATATACGAATTTCCTCGTTCGAATTTTATGTTAAGGAATTTCCTTTTTAATGAATAGAGAGCGTGATTGGATCGAAAAGAATTGAGAACAGTAGCAGGGTTGAATTAATGAAAAATATTGAAATAGTGTTTTATTTTCCTTAAAAAAATTTCATAATTTTCAGAAAAATATGAGAAATCTATTGTCAATATGTGAATTTCTTCGTTTCAATTTTATGTTAAGGAATTTAAATTAGGAATTTTCTAGGAAAAACTTTTTTTTTCTTAGGAAAAACATTGAAATATCAAATTTTACTTTCAATAAGAAATTTCCTAATTTTGAGAAATCTATAGAAAATTTATTGTCAATATACAATTTTCCTTGTTTGAATTTTATTGAAATTCATTATTGATTCATTATGAATGTTATGGAAACATTTCAATAAAAATTAATTTTCTTTCAGTGAAATAAGAGTGCGATTGGATCGAAAAGAATTTGAAGACCATAACAGGGTGAATAATATACCAAATAAAAAACATAAAAATATCCAGTTTTACTTCCTTCAAAAAATTACCTAACCTTCCAAAAAATATAAGAAATCTACAGTCAATATACAAATTTCTTCCTTTGAACCTTACACTAAACATATATGTTAATTAAAATTAGGAATCTTTTTTTTTACCAAAATAAGAGCGCGATTGAGAAGAATTTGAGGACCATAACAGAGTTAATAATATATCAAATAAAAAACATAAAAATACCGAGTTTTACTTCCCACAAAAAATTCCCTAACCTTTCAAAAAATATAAGAAATCTATCTAATCAATGTACAAATTTCTTCCTTTGAACCTTACACTAAACACACATTAATTAAAATTCTAAATCTTCTTTTCCTTAAAACAAGAGTGCGATTGGATCGAGAAAAATTTGAGGACCATAACAGAGTTAATATATCAAATAAAAAACATAAAAATACCGAGTTTTACTTCCCTCAAAAAATTCCCTAACCTTCAAAAAAATATAAGAAATCTACAGTCAATATACAAATTTCTTCCTTTGAACCTTGTACTAACAAATATTTTAATTAAAATTCTGAATCTTCTTTTCCCTAAAACAAGAGCGCGATCGAGAAGAATTAGATACCCAATATATCGCATTTGTTGAAAGTTATCGACACCAGAGAAAAAGAAACAACTGTGCTTCCAGACCGTTAAAAATGTTAAACCATTCCTTTGGTCAATTATTGATAGTCTTTCCTACGAGACTCGAACGTCCATTTTGATGTCGAGGCCCGTTGCAACAAGTAAGCGGCCACGATGGATCGCGTCAGATAAGAACGGCGTCGAGGATTCCTGCGATGTCAATGTTAACAGGAGTTCGAACCACAGGCTCTGTGGTCCGATTCCAGCGATCCTGTTTGCGGTAAATGCCGTTGCAGTCGGCTCGGAGGAGGCTGTTGCATCGAGAGAGATATGCAGCGGACCAACAAACGCAATAAGTTGCTGGCTACTTTCTAGCCCGCGGCCTGCTGCCACGGAACACCGATCCGTTCTTTCTTGAGTACCTCGGCCATCGAGCAACTTTCCTGTGCAGGTACATACCCGGTTCCTACGATCGTTCGCAGTGTCCTCTGTGCGTCACGATTCATCGGTCGCCTTTCGCGCGATCCTTTCAGCTGCCAATTAGATAATTGGAAACGGTGCTTTCTTTCACCTTTTTCCTCTTTCTTATCTTGCCACGGTTATTCAATTTCCTTTCTTTCTCTGTTCCCTCTCACCGATGTTGGAAAATTTGATATAAAGTAAGTTGCAACTCATTGGTGACCGCTTACGTGAATTCACTTCTTTATAAAATTTTTTAGGATCTTATAAATCTTATAAATAAAAAGATTCTTTTATTAGTTGTAATTAATTGATTAGCTTGTCCCAAAAGTTTCTTTCGTTTTATTATTACTTATTGTCACTTCTTTACAAAATCTTTGAAAAACTTATAGTTTAAAAAATTCTTTTATTAGTTGTAATTAACTGATTAGGTTGTCCCAAAAGTTTCTTTCATTTTTATTATTACTTATTATCATTTCTTCACAAAATCTTTTAGAATCTTATAAATTAAAAAATTCTTTTATTAGTTGTAATTAATTTATTAGGCTGTCCCAAAAGTTTCTTTTGTTTTATTATTACTTATCATTTCTACACAAAATCTTTTAAAATCTCATAAATTAAAAATTTCTTTTATTAGTTGTAATTAATTTATTAGGCTGTCCCAAAAGTTTCTTTTGTTTTATTATTACTTATCATTTTTACACAAAATCTTTTAAAATCTTATAATTTAAAAAATTCTTTTATCAGTTGTTATTAATTCATTAGGCTGTCCCAAAAGTTTCTTTCGTTTCATTATTATTTATTATCACTTCTTTACAAAATCTTTTAGAATCTTACAAATTAAAAAATTCATTTATTAGTTATTATTAATTCATTAGGCTGTCCCAAAAATTTCTTTCGTTTTTATTATTACTTATTATCACTTCTTTACAAAATCTGTGAAATTCTTATAAATCTTATAATTTAAAAAATTCTTTTATTAGTTGTAGTTAATTGATTAGGCTGCCCCAAAAGATTCTTCCGTCATATTATTAAAAAAGTTAACTTTCTAAATTTTTACTATTATTCTGTTCACTATCAAACAGAAAATAATCCGATTCGCCTCGATCTATTCTTCTACAATATTATTCTTCTATATTAAATAGCACCTGAATATTTCGTCCATTATCTACCACACACTCACAATAATTAATCAACTGAACATGCTACCGGATAATAAATATTTACCATTTTCACCACAAAAAGGTTCCAACCAACGAAGTCAAGAGAAATAAACAACAGGAAAGAATAATCGCGAGAAACGGGTAAAGTAGAAATTAAAAATCCAATTTGTGGAACGAGTGGGCGGATAAAGGGCTAACTCGTCTGGCTTTAAATACGGATTATCAGGCAACAGAGGCTCGAAACAATTCGCGTGGGAACTTAAAAAGGAGTTCAAGGGCCCTCTAAAAGTGGAGCGAGCGAATGTCACTTCCAGTTCTGGAAACTTGACACACATCCTGGCTACGCGTTAACATACTACGAAGATTCTTCGGAGATACCTATTGGAATCTACTAGAAATAAAGAATTTTTAATTGGGAATAAAATAATGTACCATTCCTAGAATATTACACATGAGAATACTTTGACTTAAACGCGGTGTGATCGCGATACTGGCAGATTTATTTCACGAACGGAAAAAAAAATCGTTACGACGTTAAAGCTTTTCCAAGAACTTTTTATCCACGACCGCGCAAGTGGAACACCGAGCCACCAAGAATTAATGCATACATTCCTCCGCGTCGTGGTTTCAGCGGCCGAAACCATATCCGCAGAACCGACCTATGGAAAAGTTAATTAAAACTCTCGATGTTGCAAGAACCGCGACAAAATATCAACCGCCAAGGATCGTAATTATATCCTTGTCTTTGCGCTGTCACCGTTGGCACGCTTGATCGCCGGTACAATTTTCGAGGAAGGGAAAAATGATAAATGAACGAACGAAAGAGAAATGGTTCTATACGACCGTGGTTTTAAAGAGGAGCAGTGTATAAATGGGAAATAATGTTGAATAATGAAAAGGAGAAAGTCTTAGCTGTTTTTTTTTTCTCTTTTCAACTTATTTTTTTTTATTTCAGTGTTTATTATTATTATTGTTTCTGCTTTTATTTCAGTGTTTATTATTGTTATTATTATTGTTTCTACTTTTATTTCAGTGTTTATTATTATTATTTTTCTTTTTCTTTTTATTTCAGTGTTTATTATTATTTATAATTAATTTTGGTATTTTCTTCTTTTTTTTTCTTTTTTTTCTAAAACAAGTACAAAGTATGATAAAGTATAATACGTATTAAATAATTTTTTAGTAACTTTCTCTCGAGTTCTTTTTTTATTTGAAAGCTTAAATATCGCCAAAAGTAATTTTTTGCGAGTTCGATCAATCGCAATTTTAAAAAAATTGTTTTCGTACATTATCTGATAAACTAATCCCTAACAAACTAAACTAATGAACTTCTCAGAAGAATTCTTTGTCTCAATTGCATCACATATTATTTTATATACCGTCCGCTAAAATTTCATCGATAGAAATAAAGTATACTTTAATCCTCGATACTTCTAATCACAATTGATTGTTCATCAAATTTATCGAACAGTGTGAATAGTTTACGAAAAATTAAGCAAAATATATTTCTCATCCATTACCGAGAGAGTTGTAGAATTTAAGTCGACCACTGTAAAAAGCATTTTAAATACACTACCGACCAAAAGTATGGAGCCATTACGTATTTAAGAGAACGTAGGAATTAAAAGAAAAAAAGAATATAGAATTGTATCGTTTTAAAAAATCATTGAATTGATTCTATCGAATTATACGAAATTGGTATTAACACATTGCACGCGGGAAACGTACTTTTACCTTTTTTGCAATCTGTCACTGGAGCGCGGGTCACGTAAAAGTACGTATTTAATAGATTTGTGCTGGAGAACGGGTATCGTATAAATACAATAGGCATTGTAAGTATGTATGGTGTTTTTTTTTTTTTTTAACAATCACAGAGCATATATTTAAGTATGAAATAAAAAAAGTTTCGTTGAGAAAAACGAAGTAGTTATCGATTTATTGCGATTTTACCGAATGACCAAACTTCCGCGAAATTGACGAAGAAATGGCCGCTCCACGTGTAAGTCCGCGACGAAATATACCCGCATGCAATGTGTTAATATCTAGAGCATTAATTTTGAATCGATGAGAAAATTAACGAGGGGTTCGGTATAGGTACGATTCGGAAAGTGGTTCCAAACTTTTACCCGATAGAGTATATGCTACTATTCCTACAATATTTTTAACATAAAATCAAAGAAAACCTGCCCGAAGACACCGCAGTTGATTTACAAAATTTCTGTAAAAACTCAGGAATGGGCAATTTCGACCACGTTGGTAGTTCCAGTGTTAAACGCTGCATCACAGGTAAATTAGATTAAAATCAGCGTGTCACGGTTAAGCGATGTCCCTTGTAAGAAAAATCGATGCGCGAACAACGAAATTATTCTTCGGTCTGGAAGCTCTAGTTAATTTAACGCAATTAACCGCGCACCGAGCTCGGTCGTGATTCCATTAACAAAGACTATTCATCAGAATAGAGCTGGGTCGTCGATACGGCGAACCAACCGTTTCCACGGAATCGGGAAACGTTATCAGTCTTGTTGTCAACTTATTTCCAATTACCTCGCATTATACGTACCGGTAACGGAGAACGCGGCTGTTCGTTTTCGTTTGGATCGCTTGTACGTGTAAACAGTAGTCAGTCGGTGTCTACGAAAGGCAGTTTATGAAAAGCGTAGGAGAGCCGTGCGTGTAGCGGCTGTGTGAAACGAAATTAGGGGCGTCGTTCATCCTACTTTCGGTGGCCTGAGACAGGAACGTGCGGTGAAAAAAAAAACGGGAGAAAAGAACGGTAGTCGGTTGAAACGTGACTGTTCGTCGCGATCCCGAATGCATATTTGATGCCTGCTCCCTTTGGCCGCGATAAAACGCCTAATACGATTACACCATTGTGTCGGAACGGTGCAAAAGTAATGAGAACTTTTCCAGTCAGAGGAGAACGTTGGTACGTGAAACGGGTACCGTTTGCTGAGATCGATAAGAAGTTGGCGGGCGTCTAGTTTTATTGTTGGGATTTTTTTTTCTTTCTTTTTTTTTAGGAGTGTTTTTAAAAAGAGAATGTTTTAGTTGGCATTGATATGGATTGTTGGATGGAAGATTATATTTTGTTTTCTGTATTTTGTTTAGGGGGTATCGTTTGTATTGGGAAGTGTGAAATGTGATAGAGACACGCGATTATTAAAAGTATTTAAGAAGAAAAAAATCTACATTAATATTAGTTTATATAGATTATTCGATATAAGATTATATTTTATTTATTTAATTTACTGCGATAAAATCTTTGTATTGGGAAGTGTAAAATGTGATAGAGACACGCGATTATTAAAAGTATTTAAGAAGAAAAAATTCTAAATTAATATTAGTTTATATAGATTATTCGATATAAGACTATATTTTATTTATTTAATTTACTGCGATAAAATCTTTGTATTGGGGAGTGTAAAATGTGATAGAAACCCGCAATTATTAAAAATATTTAACAAGAGAAAAGTATAAGTTAATATTGGTATGTATAGATTAGTCGAAATAAGATTATATTTTATTTATTTATTTTATTTATTTTATTTACCGTGATAAAATCTTTGTATTGCAGAATATAAAATGTGATAGAGACACACGATCCTTAACACTAGAACTACCGAAATAGTAAAAATGACTGGATTACAATTTCTCACATAAATTTATAACCAATTAAATCTCAGATAGAAACCTGAATTTTAAAACTCATTAAATACGCGTATACTTGGACTAAAAATCTACTTCATTCGCCTGACCTGGCCCGACATATATAAACAACATGGACACTCTTAAACAAATAGCTTACGCCATAAATAATCGAAATCGCGACCAATCAAACAGTAATATCCTTAAACCGTTCAAAGAAATAAAAACATCAAACACATTACTTTCAGTTAATGCTTCACTAATTCCCAAAACAAAAAGTTCTCCACATCAAGAACGACGTTTCCGATATTTAAATCAGTTATCGAACCTCACAACTTACTATTCCTCAAAAATATCGTTTAAAAATGTACGAAATTACCTTCAAACTCAATTTTCTCACAAATTAAGCCACGTATAAAGAAACTTTATTTTATATTTTCCACTTCATTTTATATACTAATATATTGATAAAATATTTTGTATTTAATTTTATACATAATCATCCCCTGTCTGTTGTACCACGACTTTGGAAACACCCTGCAAACCTAACCATCTTTTTTATTTCTGCTCGTAGAACATACCGATCAAGTTTGATGGTTTAACTTCGATAAACTCTGTATAAACCACCTCTATCCAAGCCTTTCGTTGCTCTAAAGCTACATGATCGATCCTGAAACAGAGTGACCCCGACTTTTCTCCGGTGTCCTCCGTGAACCGAGCGATTTTCCAGTCCCATTCACGGTGGCCGTTCTCTCGCAACGAAACCACCGTGAAACAGCAAAAAGAAAAAAGAAAAAAGGGAACCAAAGTAAAAAGGAGAGCGAATCACGATTGGTCGAGGCGTGACACTTGCACGATGCCTCCTCGGCACAACTTTCATGCTAATAGCGAGCGGACGGTAAGTAAAAGGCTGGCACCATGGCTACGCCAAAGTACGGAGGAGGAAAAGAGGCAGGAATACTCGCGAGATAGAGTATAATACGCTATAAAATGTTCGCGATGGCTCCGGAGCCAATCGGCCGTTTCGCTGCACTTCGATGCACTTTTGCTTTGTGCGCCGCTGCATCGTGCTCCCGTTGTCGTGAGATCGAGGACTACGGGGATTCCTTCGAGGATCGAAGGAATTAGCATTTCTTCCTTTTTTTTCTTTTTTTTTTTTTTTTTTCTCTGTTTTCGTGATTTGGAATAGCAGAGGTTTTGAACTGAGTAAATTTGGTGTGGACTGAGTTAATTCGCTTTGAATTAAATTCATTTGTTTCGAACTAGGTTAATTTGTTTTGAGTTAAATTAATTTGTTTCGAATTGAGTTACTTCGCTTCGAACTAAATTAATTAATTTCGAACTGAGTTAATTCTGCTTTGTACTGAGTTTATTCGGTTTGGACTGAGTTACTTCGCTTTGAACTAAATTAATTCGTTTCGAACTGAGTTAATTCGTTTTGAAATAAATTAATTCGTTTTGAACTGGGTCAATTCGCTCTGAACTGACTTAGTTCGTAAATAAATGCTTGCTCTTTTTCTGAACAAATTAAAAAAAATTCGATTTACTCATTAATGAACAGTAATTTTGTCAGAATATAAGAGAACGTATAAAGAATCCTCGTTCTCCCAAAGAAAAGTAAGCGTTTTGGCAGAAGTTTAAAAACAAATTGCAATACTTAATTATATCTTAATCTACATTTTACTAAATTATTATGATTTTATATTTTAGTTGAATATAAATGTCCGATTACCCCTAATCATCTCCTCAAAGTAAACGATGGCCGATATAAAAAAATACGTGTCTTATATTTTTTTGGAGATTTATATTACATCAAAATTATATAAAAATCAACCCGTGTCAACTCCCTTACATTCCTTCAAGATTTGTAATTGAAAAATATTAAGATTACCACGATAATAAAAAAAAAAAATTAGAGTTCGAGCAAAAGGATGTGAAATAAGGGTTGAACTGAATTATAATTGATTTAAAATAAAAAAGGAGATCGTAAAGATAACCGGCTTGATCGTGACAAAGATTATGCAGCTTATATTATATTTAGTACACGAGTTTGAACTATTGGATGGCTTATTGAGCGATAATGTTATTCGTGTGGGCGATCTTCTATTTTGGGTGGGGTTAATTCCGTCGCTGCAAGGGGTGCATGCGTGTATTAAAAAATCTAATAGCTGCTTGCGAAGATATTTCATTTAAAATGATTGCAACTACTTCTAAAAAATATACATACATGTTCTTGAAAAGTGGACCATCACTTCTTTAATAAATTATTCCATCGACTTGAAGAAAAAATTGTTAATAAAAATACACCAATAATTCCAAACGAACGCTTAATTTTTAAAGTATATTACCAGCAATTCAGATATTAATATTTATAATATTTATTATAAATTCAGACACTAAATATTATTTTTTTAACTTACTATTATTTATTATATATATTCACATAACTACCTACGAAAATTTTGTGTGTCGACGTTACTTAGCTGTTATTGTAAAACAAATAAGTGTATTTGATATTTGTTAAGGCAAAATGGCATATCTTAGTCTATTTGAAAGGAAAATAGTTAAATTTGAAATATTTCATATATGGACTTGGTTAAACTTATCGTAAAAAATTTGTTTACACAAGTATTTTATTTATTACAAAAATATATACTGTTAGAGTTGTCAAAAGCATTAAATTATTTTTTCCTTGAAACAAGATTTTTTTAGACACGTCAACTAGCAAAAACGTTAATAATACCACGGATATATAAATGAATAAAAAATGGTATGAAGAAAAATAGATAATATTTAAAGTTTGTACGAATTTAACTTTTTGACGTACGAATTAATTTATTTTTCATCTGGCTCTGATTTAATTTTCTTTCACATGTTGGTATAAGAAGTGTTTGAAAATGGAACAAGTTTTCTTATTGCAAAATAAGGAAATTTATACAATTTAATTGCAATACAAAGTAATTCGATTGTCGTGACGAATGGAAATCGCAATTATTCATTTCGCTTTGAAATTACCATGACGAATTGCACTCGTCATTTATGGTAAAGGGGTTAACTTTAAAAATAAATATTATTTATACCTTTTATGAGAAAAATATGAAATTTTGCTTGATAAAGTTAACAAAAGCTGCAGCTTAACGATAAAAATAGGAATTTAAAATTCAAGTTTTAAAGGGGTGCTCGTGTTTAAACGAAGGGTTAGCGCAACCTTTAATGCTAAAATTGAAGCATGTAATTCATAAATAAAATTTCCTGAAAAATTGTTACTATTAACGGAACACTGAGAAATTCCTGAAAACAGCCGTATTCTGCTAACGAAACTGTTTTTCATTTTACTGTTCGAGTACCATCTCGAGTTCGAGTACACACCAAAGGTATGTTTCAATTACAATACTTAACTCATGAATGCACCGTAACTTCGTTTCTGATGGCCAGTTTTCAGAATTCAGAAATTACCCTCATAATGCAGCCGAGATTGCAGTAATACGTTTCATTCGGGAAATTATACCTCTTCTTTACTTCCGTCAGTGGAGTATCCGTTAGCTCGAAGACGTAGTAGCACGTTGTACTACATTGCTTCTATTTCATTGCGCTTCAATGCATTTCTTATAAAATGTATAACGGTACCGTTTCTACCTAATTTTATAATATTCGTACGAGATTATTAATTTGTATCGTTAACGTTATAAAATAACTTGGGATTTAATAAGGATTTAGTAAAGATTTAATATACGAAAAATATACAATATGCAGATTATGAAGTTGGTTTAAAATTTCAATGCATTTCGTATAAAATGTATAACAATACTATTGTCACCTAATTTTATAACATTCATACGAGATTATTAATTTGTATCGTTAACGTTATAAAATAACTTGGGATTTAATAAAGATTTAGTAAAGATTTAATATACGAAAAATATACAATATGCAGATTATGAAGTTGGTTTAAAATTTCAATGCATTTCGTATAAAATGTATAACAATACTATTGTCACCTAATTTTATAACATTCATACGAGATTATTAATTTATATTATTAACGTTATAAAGTAACTTGGGATTTAGTAACGATTTAATATAGGAAAAATGTACAATATGCAGATTATGAAGTTGGTCTAAAATTTCAATGCATTTCTTATAAAATGTATAATAATATAATAATAATTTCCTAATATTCGTACGAGGTTATTAATTTCTATCATTAACTTAGTATAAATAACTTGGAATTTATTAAGGATTTAATATAGGAAAAATATACAATATACAGATTATGAAGTTGGACTAAAATTTCAATGTATTTTTTATAAAATGTGTAACAGTACTATTTTCACCTAATTTTCTAATATTCGTACGAGATTATTAATTTGTGTCATTAACGTTATAAAGTAACTTGGGATTTAGTAAAGATTTAATATAGGAAAAATGTACAATATACAGATTATGAAGTTGGTCTCAAATTTTTGAATATAATTAAAGATTCTGCTAAAGAAAAAAAAAAATGTATACTTTTGTTCGGAAAGTTTATTTTATAGCTACAAAAAGAGCCTACTATTTATTAATTGTTAACGTCATACAGAACCACGTACTCTAAAAAATTTTTAAAGTCGTAATCAATTCTAAAAAAGATTTATTTCAGTGAACGTTCCACTCGAAACTTACAAATGATTCGGAATCATCAAAATTAATTCCCAAAACAGTGAAGCATAAAAGCTGACTTAACACGTTCAACCCTAGCCCTATTTTCTGTACTGTATTTCTTTTTCTAGAGGAATTTCTTTCCCTGTTGCACTGTTGACATTGTCAGTGATTTTTCAAGAATTTATTTCAATTTTTAATTCAGAAAAATAATTTTAAAGAGAAAAGAGCTGCAATAAAATAAGGCAACTTAGCTGTAGCCCTCTGTGGGTCAATTTAACTCATTTTTCTCATAAAAAGTACACCTTGCAATAAATGCAAACATTATAAAGAAATTTAATTTTTTAATTCTTAATAAAAAAAATTACAAATTTAACTATTCATCTTTCCATTATATTAATTTCTTACCACCGTGTCAATTTCACACTAAGGAACAAATTAAATTTTAAACAGAAAAAAACTACAATAAAATAAGGCAACTTAGCTGTAGCCCTCTGTGGGTCAATTTGACTCATTTTTCGCATAAAAAGTACACCTTGCAATAAATGCAAACAATATAAAGAAATTTAATTCTTTAATTCTCGATAAGAAAAATTACAAATTTAACTATTCATCTTTCCATTGTATCAATTCCTTACCATCGTGTCAATTTCACACCAAGAACCAAATTAAATTGGGAAAATGAGGGACAGAGGGTTAATCGGCACAGAACAGGTCTGGAATTTTTAATAAAAATTAGACAAAAATTAATTTCGGATAACATGATTGAAACCATACCAAACGCGCCAGTTTCAAAGACTTTGCATCAAATACTCATTACTCAACCATTAACCCACACCTTCTCGGAAGCCCCGGTAAAAATACGGTACTTCAATCGACTGGTTCCATTTCGCTAATACCGGCGCCGTCATGCACAGTAGCCGAAAAACGAAACGGAACCCCAGCCGGTTAATTAAAAACGCAAACTTTCGTCCAACCAGTGGTATTCCTGTCAAAGGGTATAACGCACGACCGAGAAAAGGCTGTTCCGACAAAAAGCTCTTTGAACGCGAAATTTTTTCACTTTCAACCGCCCGTTTTTCCCCATCGAAACGCGTGCTCCCTTCTCAAAGAACGACCAACGAAACTGTCTAAAAGCCTCGATACGTGAATATACAGCGTTGGACGTGAGCTCGTGACATATTTGTGACTGTTTTGATCGATAAATGAACTTCTGAAGATTAAATTTGGAAATATTTGTTACGCGATATAGCTTGGATCATGATCTGAGATTGTAGAAGATTTGTAAGCGTGTTTACAGTTTAACTCCCTTAAATTTGACTTCGAAATATTTTTTAATATTTAGCGTTTATTTTTTGTTTTATCGTAAAAATAATTCTATTGTCACTTAAGACTGAAAAAAAATAAGTTGCGTGATAAATATTTGCAAATTTCTAATCAAATTTCTGTGTCGATCATGCGCCGGATATAGTTTTGTGCTCGTGACATATTTGTGACTGTTTTGATCGATAAATGAACTTCTGAAGATTAAATTTGGAAATATTTGTTACGCGATATATCTTGGATCATGATCTGAGATTGTAGAAGATTTGTAAGCGTGCTTACAATTTAACTCCCTTAAATTTTACGAGTTCGAATTATTTTTTTTAATTTAGCGTCTATTTATTTCTTTTTTATTGTAAAAATAATTCTATTGTAATTTAAGACTGAAAAAAAATAAGTTGCGTGATAAATATTTGCAAATCTCTGTGTCGATCATGCGCCGGATATAGTTTTGTGCTCGTGACATATTTGTGACTGTTTTGATCGATAAATGAACTTCTGAAGATTAAATTTGGAAATATTTGTTACGCGATATATCTTGGATCATGATCTGAGATTGTAGAAGATTTGTAAGCGTGCTTACAATTTAACTCCCTTAAATTTTACGAGTTCGAATTATTTTTTTTAATTTAGCGTCTGTTTATTTCTTTTTTATTGTAAAAATAATTCTATTGTAATTTAAGACTGAAAAAAAATAAGTTGCGTGATAAATATTTGCAAATTTCTACCTTCAGTAGCTATTTATTGATCAAAATATTAGGCTAATGAGTTTGTGCGGTTTTCAGCGGTAATTTTCTGAGCTTTGAAATGCAGCTGAATTCGGTTCAAATTTTCAAATAAAAAGGTGACTTAGCAGCTCAATGGACAATGTGTGGACAAACATTATCGAATGTGTTCGGTAGTTCTAGTGTTAAAAGCCATTCCGGTCATTTTTGGAACAGAGAGTGTATGTATTAGGTTGTCCCGAAAGTTTCTTTCGTTATCTTCCCGCAATAGTTTCGTCTAGCAATGTTTAAATAAACATTTACCCTTATTTGTTAATCGAGAGATGAATGTAAAAAATAGAACAAAATGAATCCTATATGAAACAATAATATATTGTAAAACATAAAAATATTATGCATCCATTACTTATTAACACTAGAACTACCGAAGTGGTCAAAATGACCCATTCGTAATTTTTTACAGAATCTTTATAAATTAACTACGGTGCCTTTGGCCAGATTTTCCGCGATTTTCTATTAAAAATATGGATAAACTTTTGTCTGAATTGCATTACATATTATTTTATATACTTTCCACTTTGATTTCTTCGGTAGAAATAAGTGTACTTTAATCGTCGGTAGTTCTAGTGTTAATAAAACGAAAGAAACTTTGTGGACAACCTAATAATTAGCTCTAAAACAATAATATATTGTAAAACATAAAAATATTATGCATCCATTACTTATTAATAAAACGAAAGAAACTTTTGGGACAACCTAATAATTAGCTCACAATTTAATTCGCCATGGTATATGTTTTCATTAGAATTTACTTGGAACGATTCAATGGTTCCTTAGACAGAACGAACGAGTTCTTTCAAGTGGTCGTTGAAAAGTTGCACGACTTCCGTCGTTCGCCAGCGACTTCCAAAATGGCTGCAGAGACCCTGCTTGTCTCGCTTAGCGACAAGCAAAGTTTCGCTCGAATGCAAAATAACGAGACGAACGGCCGGCGGAAGTGACTGAGTTTCGCGTAGGTGCCGCGGAGGCAGACCGAATCCTTATATTAAAAAAGTTTGCGGCCGCCCAGCACTCGCGAAACTCGCCTCGCGGCTCGTTTTCCACCCTCGTGGACAAATTTCCGGGAAAAGTTTCAGAGAAAACGCGGTTGCACGCGAGGGTTTTGGTTTTTCGAACAGGCTGTGTTACTTTGATGAATAATTCACTAGCTTAGAGGAATTCTTTTTTTTTTCTTTTTGTCTTGAGAAATCAATTTTGGTAAGGTTTTTTACAATGAGATGTGATTAACCTCCTCCCTTAGAGTCATGAGTCGCACTCGTGGCATAGTTTACGTTCTGAATATCTTAATCTTTATTTGGAATATTTTTATCTTTATTTAGAATATTTTAATTTTTATTTAGAATATTTTAATTTTTATTTAGAATATTTTAATCTTTATTTAGAATATTTTAATTTTTATTTAAAATATCTTAATCTTTATTTAGAATATTTTAATCTTTATTTAGAATATTTCAATTTTTATTCAAAATATATTAATCGTTATTTAGAATATTTTAATCTTTATTTAGAATATTTTAATTTTTATCTGAATATGATAAAGACACTGTTCTTGTAACAAAGTTTCAATTTTAACCGTAATTTTAGTTCATAAGATTGAAAATTAGAAAAGATTAAAGTAGACTTATTTGTACCAAAGAAATGAAAATGATAGGTACTCGAAAAAATACCTACAATAAGGGTAAAAATTCTTTCTGCATATTTTTTACAAGAAATCACAGAAAATCCTCAGAGTTACATTATTCTGAATTTATAAAATTTATATAAGAAATTATGAACCAGTCAATTCGACTGGTTCGATCGTTCGAGTATTAAAAAACTTGCCATTATCAAGCACAGGGGTGTCATTAGGTATTTATAAATTAATTTATAAATAAATAAGAGCGCATATATCTATATACATATATTTTTTTCAAATACCTGCTATTTTAAATTCTCCGATGGAAATAGGTATACTCTAATCGTCGGTAGTTCCAGTGTTAAAGCAACCCTATTTCCTCCCTGCAAAGGAGCGAGCAATCTTTTCTCTATCTAGCTTTTCTATATTTTTCAGCGACACGAAAAAAACCGTAGAGCAACCATAATGAAGTGTCGATATTCAAAAGAGAATCATAAACCAGAAAAAAGCTAAAAAACTCCGATCTAATTAATCAATTCCTCCAGATATTTAATATTACAATTATCAACGATTAAACCATATCTATTCGTATCAAAAAATTCAAACAACCATTTAAAAAATATATAAAATGCAAGGAAAATAAATCTTCACTCATAAAAAAAAGGAAGAAAAGAAAAGGAAGAAATAAATCTTCACTCACACTCGTTCCAAAAAAAAGAAGAAATAAATCTTCACTCATACTCCTTAGAAAAAAAAAAAACACAAGATTCTTACAAACGCATCATTATAAATTAACAATCTTCTTGCACAAACAAATTTCTAACACTGAAACCTCAATGAAACACAATTTCCATTCACCCAGAGGAATCCATGAATCACGCGCCTCTCACCGCGAACCTTTCTCCACGCAATTCGTTAACAGAAAAGCGCAACAAAGATGACACTCGACAAGAATAATCATCGAATAAGCGGCCCGTTTAACGATCAATTATTCATGAGCGAAAGCAACCTCCGCGTGTTCCCCGAAAGATACGATCTTACTCGTTAAAGACTATCCGGATTCAGCTTTCGAGATTCCCGGCCGAAAGCGCGGGGGAGGATAATCCAGGAAGCAACCCGTCCGCTTCCCGTTCGTGCTCTCGTTCAGCCAACAGAAACGTTCTCGTTCAGCGTGAAATCCCGTTGGTATCAGCCGCTCGGTGGAAAGAAAAGAAGGAAAGAAAAAAGGAAAGAAAAAAGAAAAGAAGGAGAAGAAACAGCGACAGAGAGGGCGCAGGACAGGCTCGCGCCACTCGGGAACAATATAATCCTTCCGGTTCGTGCGGATCCACGAATGTTTGCAATCGGTTGCAGGCCACTCTCGACGGTCCGACAATGGATCTCGGAGTCGGTGAAAGGGTGTTCCGCGCACAGGGCTCGCCTCTAAGTGGCTGCAAACATTTCATCGAATTCGGCGATCCCGAGGGCCTCCTGGCAACGAGCCTCGAAAACGGCACAAAGGATAATAAACGCAGCGGCCGCGCTAGACAATGGGGCCAAAGACCCTTCCTCTCCTTCGCCAACTTTTATTCCGCTCCTGTTTCGACCCCGCTTCCACCCTCTCCGCCCACTTAACCGCCGTTTATCCCCCGTTACGCGACCGAGAGAACGATCGGACGAGTTCCTGCATCTGTTAATCGCGGCACGTGCGCCCTGCCCCCGTGTCTTGCGTGCTGGCGAACCGCGAGGAGGACGCTCGGCCACGTGACCGCCAGAGGATCCGGTCGTCGATACGAGCTGAGGCCACACGATTCCACGAGGAGTTTGCGGATCCCTGGAATTCCAACTGCGCGTGGAAAAAGAGGAGCGCTCGAGGGATTTATACGGCATTGGATGGAGATTGGAAACGGAGACGGGTGGTATGACTATGTTTGAGTGGAGATCGAGGGTTGGAAATAGTCTTGTACACGGTGGACGAATCGTGGTCGCGTTAGATAAGTCTGTTGTCGGGATTCCTTTGGATGGAAATATTTTTTCGTGTCGCGTGATTTAGTTCAAAGAGGGCTTTGGGATTGTTAAGGACAGTTAACACTAGAACTACCGACGATTAAAGTATACTTATTTGTATCGAAGAAATCAAAATGCAAGGTATATAAAATAATATGTAATGCAATTCGGACAAAAGATTATCTATATTTTTAATAGAAAATCGTGGAAAATCTGCCCAAAGGCACTGTAGTTAATTTATAATGATTCTGTAAAAAATTACGAATGGGTCATTTTGACCACTTTGGTAGTTCTAGTGTTAACACGTTAAGCGCCACGACGATGATATTTTCGTTTAGGCGTCGTTGGCTTCTGAGAACTGACAGTATCAGTTTCAAAAAATAATACCTTATAATTTATTAATGAGTTCCATTAACCCTTTCGGTACGAGCGCCGGATATATCCGGCATCCATCTAATGACCTAGTGTTACTTATATAATTAATAGAATTTGATATAAAAGTCTTTTAATATTAAAACTATAAACGAATACTTGTTAGGAGAAACATTGTTTTATGAAACACAGCTCTTATTTAACGCTTAGAAAAATCTTCCTACAAAAGAGGACTGACCACGCGCTATGTCTGCATTTTCGTGTGTACAGCGGGAGTGTCGCAACGGACAGAGCGCTCGTATCGAAAGGGTTAAATCACATCAAACAGAGATACGACTTTTCTTTGCAGGCCTCTACATTTTTCTTCTTAAATTCTTAACTATTTTCCGACCAAATGCTTTTCAATTAGTATCGCACCACACAGCCTAACGGAAAGTCGACCGAAATCGGCGTGGCGTTTAACGTGTTAACGACTTAATTTATGATGCGGACGAACCCTAGCTATTTTTAAGGATGGTCATTTCCACATCTGGCATGTTATTAGTTTACGACCTAGAAACTGGCGAATATTTCGGTGTTCGTCTTATATGTTTCTCTCTCTCTCTCTCTCTCTTGCATACGCACACACCAAGCCATTCTCTACCCACATATTTTTAAAACCGAAAGTTTAGCGTCGTCTCCCAAAAACCGTGTTAAATATTTCTAAAAACGTACCAAAAAATATTTCCAAATAATCGTACGTTGTAAAAATGAGCAACACATGGTTCAAAAACAAAGTTTATTGTTTCTTTCCAAAGAAAGAAACTGTCGCGCGATAAAATTTTCCGGAACGAGATTCAAGACGAAAATATTGATTGTTACGAATAATGCGATGGAAACCGGTAGATTTCCACGAAACGGTGAGCAATATATTAACATCAGATTATGTTTTACATATTTCACTCTGTACAGTGCAGTAAAATATCACCGAAACACCATGGAACGCGTAGAGGCGATAACGTGGACAGCCATAAATTGCATCCAACTAATTCGATAGAATGTTCAGCGCGGAAACATGAAATATCGTGTCTCGTCCTCTTTAATTATGAAATTCTGACCAATGTTGTCGGGTTAACTACGGCACGCAGCCGCCAACGAGATTCACGTGTCAATGGATTGTCATCACGCGGAAATGAACGCGACCACGTGCACCTGGCTTTACCCTTTCGGAATCTCATCGAACGGTGCCTCGTGAAAAAAACCAATACGGGATTCTGTGAAAGAAATGCTCGTAACCTTGACCCATCCTTTCCACGCGAGAGAGAAAAATTGATCTGCTGGCAATGATTCTGGGACTAAACTCGCGATCGCTGCTGCTGCTGCTCGATTTTAATTCGCTACGCTGAACGTTTATGTTGATAGCTATTGGTTCTGCAATGCGGATAGATTATACCCGAGTTCGCATTGGTTTGATACATTGGTTTATTGAACGAGGAAAATTTGTTAGTTTCAACACCGGTTTGTGTGCAAAAAAAGATAGATTTTTTAGAATTTTGTAGTGATAAAATAATTTGTTTTAACTGTTTTAACTGTATTAAATTATTATATTTAATAATTTATTAGTTTGATAAATTTAATTTAAATTTAGATATTAAAGTAATTTCTTGATTATATCAAATTGAAAAAATATTATAAAGATTGTCAAATTTTAAAAATAATGCAGTTGTATGTCAAATTAATTTGTTCATTATATCAAATCGAAAAAATATTATAAAGATCGTTAAATTTAAAAAATAATGTAGTTCCATGTCAAATTCATTTTTTTATTATATCAAATCGAAAAAAAATATTATAAAGATCGTAAAATTTTAAAAATAATATAGTTATATGTCAAATTTAAAAAAATAATACTTCATAATTCATATAATATTAAAAACCATGTATAGAGCATTTAAACAAATTATACTGAAACTTTAGAAACAAAAATTAAATTTTCCTCTTACAAGTGCAGCAGAAATTTATGACTTTCCTTGCACAATTCCTAGCTATTTTTCTTCACAATTTTTCTGATATGTTTCACAACATTCCTTCCTAGAATACATCAC
>SMSQ01010278.1:8983-26337 GCA_019453375.1 Ctenoplectra terminalis | reverse complement strand
AAATTTAACAACGCAGTGATGACTAAAGAAAATTAATTTTTTAAAACATAGATACATCTCTTTCTAACTTTTAAGTCACACGGTCCCATAGAGGGTTAAAAAAAAAAATCATAAAATGAACGGTTAGCGATTAATATTCCAGCGATGGTAAAACATTCGAACAATTCTTCAAATAATCACACCTCAACTCCAGAATCAACATCGTGTTCCCATTTTTCCACCGGTGTCACGCGTCAGATTCTATTTCGGAGGATTTTGCGTGTTCCGGTTAGCCAGAAAGAAACGAGCCGCCTTATTACCGGCCTACTTAATGCGCCAACTGCGTGCTTAGCTGAAAATTAGTCTGGATTAATTGCTGCAGCGAGTCCGCACGGTTTTTAGCTCGCTAAATAATTTTCCTCGCTTTCGTTGCGGCGGCGCGTTCGTCATTAACACGCGACCAATCGAATCCTTCGTTAATGCGTGTCAATTACGTTAATTAATACGGATGCGATTCAAACGCGTTAATTAACTCGTTATCGCGAACTTTACGCGCGTCGCGTTTGTTGTCAACCATGGATCGTTACTTTTCGTTTTCGATAGTGCTGAAAACGATTTTCGATCGGCAAATGGAATGCTCGGCGTTGTTCAAAAATGTTTAATTTCATTGCTCGGGTTTTAATACTTTTTTTCATTTATTTATGAATGTATCGAATTGTTGGGAATTATATTAGGTTGTCCCAAAAGTTTCTTTCATTTTATTAACAAGTAATGGATGCATAATATTTCTACGTTTCACAATATATTATTATTCTATATAGGATTCATTTTGTTCTATTTTTTCCATTCATCTCTCGATTAACAAATAAGGGTAAATGTTTATTTAAACATTGCTGGAGGAAACCATTGCGGGAAGATAACGAAAGAAACTTTCGGGACAATCTAATACGAACTGAATAGAATTAGAATAAAAATGAAGGATATTTAATTGGAAGATATTGTAGGATTTCTTTGTGATTTTTAGTAGACGTGAATTATAAAGGTATGTAAGGAAATAATGCAAGGGAGACAAACTTTTATCTATAATATACTTTTAACGGAATATCGCAGAAAATATACTACGGTAAATTTATGAAATTTCTACGAGAAATTACTAAATTGTCGTTTTCACCATTTCAGTAATTCCAGTGATAATACTAACAGTAAGAATTTCTCGCAAAAATTTTATAAATATACAGTGGCGCATTTCTGTAATTTTCTATGTTTCTTCGTGAACAATATGCACGAAGAATTATTATAATTATTATAATACATATTATTAAATACTCCTTTACCAGATAAAAGGATTATTTTTATTAAATATCAATAGATTTAGTGTATTTAATTTTTGTGTTTACTTCTTTAACACTCAAACTACCAAAGCTCATAGAAATTCTATTTTACAACGTTTGGAAGATTTCTCCTAATTTTCTGTAAAAACTATAGATACAGATCTGTTCTTATATTATAAGTATTTTCTGAAACACCTATCATTTCAATTTCTTTGGTAAAAATAAGTCTAATTTAATCGTCGATAGTTCTAGTATCGAATAAAATTTTTATAATATTCCCCGAAAAACATACACCGCTGGAATATGAACTTATTACTCAGACCGATAAATAATCGATGGAACCCAAACAAACGGCCATTAAAAATCTATTAATCCAATCAAGTTTCACGTTCAGACCTCGAAGAAAATTATAAAAACACTGAGCGCGAGCCAGAAACGAAATCCAGCCGAAACAAATCTTTCCGTCGACGCGCCGCTCTGTGAAATTGAATCGAATTTACGCCGCTCGGCAGCGGCCTTGATTCGCGATATAAACGTTCCAGCAGGCCAAAGTAACTCGTAACTATGTTATTTCGTGAGATTTGATGAACTGCAGCGCGGCGAAATTCCATTACGTTCTAATTATTCCTGGCAACGCGCGAGCGCGTGTAGCAGCGGGAAATTTAAATCTCGTCGCCGGTCCGTTAACGCGTTTCAATTACTTTCCACGGCCGGGCCGAGTTGTTAATGTTTGAGAAAATACATTAATAGCATGTTTGACGCACATCGAGGCATTAATTGTGCCAACAGAAGCCCAGCGTGTACTTTGCGGCTTCGTTTCGCGTCCTACCCGCCCTTTCCCTCGAACTTCTACCGCTGTGTTTAACTTGACTACCAACGGAAAGCTCCGATGCATTATACAAAAGCATACACGACTGTTGCGCTGCGTTATACAATTTTGAAACACCCGATAAGGGTTCTCTCTGTTTCAACTCCTTGTTACGTGATTTGATTTACGACCGCACGTGCCGTAGCTATGGACCAAGTCGTGCTGCGGAGCAAATTATAGTTCGGTTGCAGTCTCGATCTCTGCTGATCGGGTGGAAGTCAATGATACAGTGGGAATGGTAATTCGGGAACGAATGTTCAGTCCGGAGCGATAGGTGTGCGAACGAAGGGTAGGCGAGTTTGAGCGATAGAGGTGCGAAAGAAGAGTGCGCGGCGGGATGAGAAGAAGTGTGTGCGATATTCTGTATCGCGGTGGAAAGGAACTACTTCTTCGTTGCGATGAGTATCGTTGCGATGAAGATCGTTGCGAAGAATATCGTTGCGATGAATATCGTTGCGCTTCCACTAACTTAATATTGGGAGGGCTAATTCTTTTTTATGGTGTTTAAGATTGGTGTATCAAGAATTCACTCGAATAATCTGTATATTATTTAGCCACTAGTTGAGTTGAGTTGTACAAGTCTTCGGTGATTCGGTGTACGGTTGACGTTTTGGTGTTTCTTGGTGCTCTGTATTATTATGATAATACTAGTGTTTGTGATACGACATTCTCTTGATGTGTTTGGTGTTCTGTATTACTATTGTGGGGATATAAGTAAGTGGGATGAGACTTTGGTATATGCAAAGTTTAATATTAAATACAATATAATAATTCCTCCGACGCTAACTCTAATACACTGTCTACTCTTCAAGTCTTAACTCTTAAATAACTCTTCTTTCTAACTGTCAACTCTTAACTCGTATCCTTAACTGACTCGTCGCTGAACTCATTCACACTTTTATCATTCTCTCTGTTCATTCTTTCCTCTGCTCTCACATGCATCCTTTCTCGCTTGCACTCCATCCCTTGAACTCCATCCTTTGCATCAATAGTCAAAACTCTTGCAGTCACGTACGCGGTTTTCCTAATCACTTCGTCCACACGGTTCGATCACTCGGTTCCAAACATTATTTCATCGCATCCCTTCAACCACTCGAGATCATTTTGTCCGCAGTCACACTTTCCCTAAACATACTGGCACCGTCCCGTCGCGAGGAGACACCGGCCGCACGCACTTGAACAACTAACATTCATACCTCTTTCAGCTTAGCCCAAACAGTCACTCGTCTCACACATTCCTTATTTCTAACACCCTACACTATGATAATACTAGTGTTTGTGATACGGTATTCTCTTTACGTGTTTGGTGTTCTGTATTACTATGATAATACTGGTGTTTGTGATACGGTATTCTCTTGACGTGTTTGGTGTTCTGTATTACTATGATGATACTGGTGTTTGTGATACGGTATTCTCTTGACGTGTTTGGTGTTCTGTATTACTATGATAATACTGGTGTTTGCGATACGGTATTCTCTTGATGTGTTTGGTGTTTGTTACAGGACTGATAGTGTTTATAATAATGATGTTATACGGTGCTGTCGTGATAATAATAATAATGTTGTTATAATAATATTTCTAATATTATTAATTAATATTTTATATTATTGTTATAATAATAATTCAGTTGATATTTATATCCTAAAATATTTCGTACTGACCGGTGATCGGTGGAAGCTGGAAGGGAAAAGGCAACAAGGAATTGCAACTGAAGGTTGCTAATTGGGCAGAGGAAAAAGGTTACGGAGGGAGAAAGTGAGGGAGGAAGGAGTTTGAGATAGGGGTACATGGCGGAAAAAGGTGTGAAAGTGACAAGGCTGAAGAGTTTGATATGGTACTTTATGATGTGTCTGATTTAATTGGTTTATGACGGTTTTCGGTGACGAGACCGAACAGAAGGAAAGAAAAGGATAGGAAGGGCGTTTCGTCCGAGGCCTGCTAGTGGACTCGTCCGTAAGGCATCCTAGCAGGCCCGTGCCTTAGACGCGGGGATATTGAAGTTAGGAGAGGGATCGGTATGAGTACTAATCATACTGTTGTTGAAATCTTGTGGGAAAATCGGAACTGTAAATCCATCTGGTGTCGGAGCGTAGGTGGGCCGCCATAAGTGTTTGGGACCGGATTCGGAGCCGATCGAAGTAAATTTCTTCGCAAGGACCTGGCCACTCCGGTAAGGTATCGCGTTTACGAATTCATAATTAAGGCGAGGAAAATGTAATTAAGAAGCATCCATGCATCAGTGTGATAATTAGTTCGGTAAGAAGCGCGATGAATTTTCCTTTCCTTCATTTTTATTTCTCCGTTTGCCACGCTCCAACGAAAAACGAGCCAGTTTAATGGCTTGATTTAATTCGATCACGGCTTAATTATTCAATCACGACGGAGCGTCCCGTAGAGGGAAACGCGAACGGATCGAAATCCTGTGTATAAGCCAGCCACGGAGGCGATCTTCCCGTTCCTCGAAACGATAAGACATCATAAATATGATAATCGCCGGTTTAGACATCGCGTGTTCGGCATACCGATCAGTTTCTCATCGACCTGCACCGTCTCTACTCGGCTCCGCTTTCAACCGCGTCCGTAATTCGTTCACCATCCTCCTGATGCACATTTAATGCTCGCTACCAGCTCGAGAAAGACGTTCAATGGTAAGCTCGGAATCGTTCCTCGGAAGATGTTTCAAAGAGGTTAAAAGAAACGTTGCTGGGAGCCTAGAAGAGTGATGCTTCCTTCTCTCTTTTTTCCCCGATTCGAAAGAGGAAAATATTAACCCTTTGCACTCGAGAGACGAGTTTCACCCACCACTTGAATTAACACTGAATCTACGATGCGTGGTCAAATGAAAGTTTTTTGAAATTTCTTTTGGAATTTCTTGCATAAAACGTTACTGCATCGCTATGTAACTTGTTGACTTTTCTTATAATATACAGTCCCTGGCCATCGAATTAGGACCACGTACGAAAATTTCGCTTTTATGGCTGTAACGTTGTGTCATATATGGAAAAATGTCTCTGGTCGTTCAGATTATTACTAAATACGTTGACAACGATGTATACATAGCGATTGATCTGTTACTATCGCGATAATAATGAAACTCTGTGGGTGATGAGCGATTCCAAAACCAGAAACATCCCTTTGCTCCCATGGCCGGGCAATTCTGCCGACTCGAACGCCATAGAAAATGTCCGGAGCCTGCTCGAAAGACTAGTTTACGACTCTCCGAGCACCGCGTTATCCGAGTTGAAAACAAAAATTACTGATGTTTGGGAAAATAATGAAGATACAAAGCGTACGATCGAGCAATGTATACGGAGCGTGCCGGAAAGGATTCAAGCTGTCGTCAAACCAAAGGGTGGAGATACAAAATATCAACGTGCGTTAATAACGTTATGCACAGTAGTAGTGTATCATGTTGGTAGTTAATAAATTATATCGTTACAATTCGAACGGGCCTTTTAATTTTACGGAAAACGTGAGAAATGCTGAAAATTTGTAGCGCTCCTAATTCGATGGCCAGGGACTGTACATACAACCCGTTGATCAATATTTGCAACTTTTCTTATTGTTCGCTTTCTGAAAAAATTTCACAGCTTATCTAACCTACCACGAACGGTCGTTTGACCGTTTGAAAAATTCGTTGTTTACAACTGCATTCTCGGGAAAAGGCATTTGAGGAACTATTCTACAAGTCCATTCCCTTTGTCTCCTATATTACCTTATCCGCTGTGTAAATAAACACGCGATTGGAAAACATTCCTAGCTGTTGTTTGTGCGACAGTACCGTCCTGCGATCCTAACGTACAGCATCAAAATTCCACAGTGTATAACAGAGTGTATTACGTGTTGTACGCGCTAGTTTCAACCAAGTGAACAGACCCAATAGTATTTTGCAGTATGATTTACATTTGACTTTTTGTATTTATGTTCTCAATGTTTTTGGCTTGTTCGATTTACTTTTTTATATTTTAGTTTTTACTTTATCGTTTGTATATTCACCCCAAAAATGTCGACATTCGAGGAATATCGATTTATTAGACAAAATGAATATCGACGAGGATTGTTCAGAAGATGACCAGGAAATTTCTGATTTTGATAGTGATACAGAAAAATGATTGCGACTTATTTTTCGAAGCGATAATTTTACCGATCACGGTAGGAATAAATATACATAAGACAAATATAAATAATACAACATATAATAATATAGTAATATAATAATATAATAATAGAATAATAGAATAATAGAATAATAGAATAATAGAGTAATAGAATAATAGAATAATATAATAATATAATAATATAATAATACGGATGTAAATATTGCGGGAATGTAATCGTGAGCTAAGAACGAATGTTTAGTCCACAGCGATAGATGTGACCAACCCATGATCACCATTTGAAGCATTAGAACTTATTCAAGAATTAAAAACAGCGAACAAACGAGGATCTTTCATCTCTAACAGCGGATCGTCCGTAAGCGCGTGAAAGCTTCTTTTATCGGTTTAAAGAAGATTGATCGCTCGAAATCTATGGCTCGTGGAACCGACTGTTTTCTTTTCTTCTCGATCATCTCGAACATTCCTATTCTTTCTCGCGTTTCGCGAGAATAATACGGCTGATCGCGGTATCTAACCACTTTTTTCGAAAACTTTACCCCTTGATCATCGAAACTCAACAAACTTATTCGAGTTTCTGTTCTGTGTTTCGTAAGAAACTTACCTGAGGTGGATTAATACATATAAACAAAATTCATATAACAGGCAAAAATAGATAGATGAAATGGATATAATGAGCAAAAATATACAAATAAAATTAATGTATAAACAAAATGGATATAATAGGCAGAAATTTATACATAAAATGAATGTATGAACAAAATGGATATAACGAGCAAAAATATATAAATAAAATGGATATAATGAGGAAAAATATACAAATAAAATGAATATATGAACAAAATTCATATAACAAGCAAAAATATATAAATAAAATGGATATAATGAGGAAAAATATACAAATAAAATGAATATATGAACAAAATGGATATAATAAGCAAAGATATACAAATAAAATGCATATAATGAGCAAAAATATATAAATAAAATGAATGTATAAACAAAGTGAATATAATAAGCAAAAATATACAAATAAAGTGAATATATGAACAAAATGGATATAACAAGCAAAAATATACCAATAGAATAAATACAATAAGCAAAAATACATAAACAAAATAAATATAATAAGCAAAAATATATAAAGAAGATGAAAAAGGAAAATAAAAATACAATTTTCTGTACGTACTCAAAAGAAAAAAAGAGAAAAAAGAATAGCCAAACTGGTGAGCTCTCGAACGAAAAGCGTAACAAAATTCGACGCAACAACGAAGGGTTGTTCCGAGAGACGCTCGCGAGAGAAATCAAGGCGGAAAACCACGTAACCGCGAAATCGTTTGAACGTGCCTGTATCACCCTCGCGCGAGCTTGTGCATTTTTTGCACGCAGTTTTAAGCGGTGTCACGGTGGCAGTGTCCGCATGAATGTTTCATGAGCCAGTGCTCTCGTGCACCCCTTGCAGAACACACGCACCTGCGTGTGTTCCTGTTCGAATCCAGACTGCGTAAATCATTGTCCCGTCTGTTGGTGGAGGACTTTGTCGCTTCACCTTATAAAAACTCATCAAACTTGCCCGAATTTTCCTCTCTCTCTTTTATTTCATTCAATTTTGTTCCGTTAAGATAGTTGTAGTTACGAAAAATTCAATTTTCAAACACTTAAAGAAATTATGGGTTAATAAGAAAGGCTGGTTTGTATGTAAAAATATAATAATTTTACTCGATATTTTTTTACACGCAACGTTAATGAACGAAATTGTTAAAAATAATAGCGATCGTGCTGTGTATTGTAATCATAATTATTATTTATTAATATTAGGCTTGTTGTTAGAAGGTATTCATATACTCGTGTGTATACGTTTTATAAATTTTATTTCATTTACTTTTTAACGTTTTAAGGCGATGTTAAATTTTATTACTATACTACTGTACTGATAACGGATAAACCTGTTATAGCAATTGTTGGTTCGAAAATGTTCAAAGCGAAAAATTTGACTGATTGTAATTTTATTCCGATAAGAAAATAAAATTTCGCTTACAGAGAATTAATTTTCTGCACGGACACGACTTCCAAATATAATTGCTATTCATTATAAGATATATATAACGTTTTATAAATGTTACAACCTAACCCGAACCTCTTAAAATTTGAAGACCATTTACGTTTTAGAAAATAACAAATTTTAAAAAGGATTTAAAAAAAGTTTGTTCACAAAGACTAAACAAGTTTCTAAATCAAAAAAGAAATTCTAAAATAGTGCGATATTATATTTCACGTAATTGCATGAATAAATTAAGAAATAATTGGCCACATTTCTTAACCCTTTGCCCTATAACCACGAGTCACACTCGTGGCGCCGATTCTGGATAAAATACAATAAAAACACACAATATTTATGATAAAGTTCAATTTTAGCTTTGAACTGTAATTTAAATTTACAATATTGAAAATCAGCAAATACAAAATACGTGTAATATTTCAATACTTTGCGCTTGACAGAGTGTCAAAGACGTGAATAACTATTGCTAATATGTATGAAGATTGAAGAAATCGTAAGCCAAGGGGTTAAAAGAATCGGTATACGATAAATTTAATTGACATCCAAACCAAAAGAATGTAATATTTATTTAATCAATATTAATATTCATATTATTCAATATACCACTGAAAACAACTGAAAAACGAAACATTTCGACAGCCTACGAAAAATCGAGCCGCCTCACCTGGAATTACCTTGCAGATGTGCAACAGTAAATAAAAAGATTTATTATTATCCGTGTAATCCTTGTAAACAAATTCTTAGCAGGAAAAAAATAATTCGAAAGCCCGTAAATTATATGGAGTAAAAAATAAATAGTTTTCCGTATAAATCTTAGAACGCAAATAAAGTTGGTAGCTTATTGATCGAATCGTGTATCAATTCCGTTTATTTCCAGCATTGTCAATTTATAGCGCGCGAAAAATCGAGCATGGAAACAGTGACAGATGTGTAAGAGGAAAAATCACTTCCGTGAAATGAATCGGAATATAAATAAACCCCGTTTATATCTCACTGTATACATGAAATCGAGCATGCAAAAATCTTGGTGCTCGCGAAAAACAGTTTGTTGAAACAGTCTCGAACGAGCGAGCGCAATGTTATGTTACGAAATGGAAAAGCTACAACGGTAAATATTCATAATTGTGACTGCACAGAGCGGCCGGGTAAAAAGTAAAAGAAGCGACTCGTGTAAATAAAGAAATTCGCGTGTCGCGTCCCGGTAAACGGAAAAGCGGCCGAGGAAAAGTTAAAAGTTCATTTCACGAGTCCACGGCAACGAAGATATTGTTCGAAACAGAGAGAAAAATTGTTTTGGAACCAATTTTTTCACACAATTTTTAAGCCGATGAAAATCTATTATTTCTAAATACTTGCTTACATAAATACTGTTGAGAATAATTTCGTGTCATAAAGATAGATTATGATCTAAAGCTCGAGTTAAGAAAATCATTTTTAAAAGTAATCTTACATTTATATTGGGTTGTCTGGAAAGTTCCGATTCGTGCCGATTTTCGATAGGTGCCATTAGAACAGGTCTGAATATGTCGGAATGATTGAAAACAAATGACACGCGTACAAATTCGGTAATAATTCTTTGCGCATATTTCGTTAAAAAAATTATAGAAAATCCCTGAAAATGCGCTACTGTAAATTTATAAAATTTCTATGACCAATTACGAACCAGTCATTTTGACTGGCACGGTAGTTCCAGTGTTAAATATGGAAAAGTTTTTCTATAAATTTTTTGCTATATTTTTAACAAAAAATTACGGAAATTTTAAATTTATTGGTAAAAAATAGAATTGACCATTTACGGATGTTTAGGTGTAGTGTAAAGTGGAATCAGGATTTGTGCGGTAATTAAAGATTGAAGTCTGTAAGCGTTTCGAATACTACCGTAGCGACAGCACGATCCATCTACAGTAATTATTAGTTAAAACATTTTCAAATCATAGTGAAAAACTGTAATCGATTCTAATTTTTTCTCCAGTAAGCAGACAAAATTCTGGTTATAGAGGGTTAACAGAAAACCAGCAGAATTAACCAGAAATCCTTTGAAAATCCTCCAAAGGGCACCGTAGTTAATTTGTAAAAATGTCCGTGAGAAATTATCAATTGGTAATTTTGAATCAGGAACAAAAGTCATCTCCGAATGGGTAGAAGTGCATCTATCATCGCGATTGCTCATCGAGATCGTTGCCGAAGAATTGGCTGAAATACGGCGACGTCGACAACGATAGCGGCTCGATTCGTGCGAAAGTGGAGCGTTCCATCGGACCGGAGTCGAATTCAGGTACAAACAAAGTAAGTGTCGGATATATTGCATGAGTTTCACCACGGCCACGTTAAGAGAATTCCTTTGGAAGCACGAGACCCTGTCTCGGGCAGAGTCGGCGCCGGTGTCGAAGCAAAGCTGAAACACGCGCGACCGTCAGCAAATAACGTGGACGAAACGTTACGCGATCCTTTGATGCGGCCTTAAATGCTTTCCGCTGCTCTTTTTCTCATTTTTTTTAACGAACCTCTCTGTGGAAATGCTCTATTTGTACGATCGAAAGGAAGTGTTGATTTTTTTACTTACTCGTGGTCGTTCCAATTGATTCACCACTTGAGAGCCGCCCGAGTGGTCAAAATGACTGATTTGTAATTTTGTAACGACGTATTTTGGGAAATCTATGATTTTTTTTTGGGGGGAAATTTATTTTTTCAAATGCTTATTTTAATTTTTTTTATTTAAATTGGTGTACTTCAATAGTTGGTATGACGCATTTTAGGAAATTTTCTATGATTTTTTTTGTGAAATGTTTTTTTTCAAATGCTTATTCTAATACATTTACAGTTAATTAATTACACAGATTTTTATACATTTCCCAAAAATCTGAAGACACCAAAATACACAGAATGCCCATAAGAAGCAAGAAATACACAAATGAACGAAAAATATAACAATTGCCTATCAAACTTAAATATTTTCAACCATACTCGTAAAAACATAAATTTCCATAAACATCCGCGATAATACTCGTGACTTAATACAATTTCAATATCTTCATCAATTCATCATAATTTAACACTAAAGCTACCGAAGCGGTCGAATAACCGGTTCCTAATTTCTTATCCGAATTTGATTAATCATCAACGCTACACTTTTGGCTATTCTTTTGCAATTTTCTCTAAAATATACGGTCAAAGATTTGATTCTCTAGCATTATGTATTTTTCCTTCGTACAAATAAGTATAATTTAATCGTCGGTTTAGTGTTAATCTCTACTTCACTCCGCAGAATGAATCGTAAGTACAACAAGAAATACACTTTTCTTTTTAACACGAAAGTGTTTTACAGATGGGGGGCATTCTTTTTTTTGCGTAACGATAATCGTTACTTTTTCATGTAACGCTCCGAATTCAAAGACGACTATCACTGATGACACATAAGAACTGCTTTTAAAAAGATTTACCCTGCGCTCTTACGACAGTTCTCTGTTATCTGATGCATAAATTTTTGCTTTTTGGTATTCAATAATTAAATAAAAATATTGTATTCGAAATGTTGTTGCTTATTTCACCCAAAAAATTACAGCTTTAACGTACATTCTTAACACTTTCGCGTTTTCAAGCTGTACATTTATTCTGACAAAATTCCTTACCACTGGATTTACATTTTATTCGCATTGCCAAATTACTTACACCGACAATCTTTCCCATCCCGTTTCCACAAAACGTCAAATCAGACAATGGCGAAGTTCGAAACTAGTTTCCTCCGAAAACACTATTGTTCGGTTCACCCTTTCCGTTCCGGACCCCACGGACATATTATTCCTCGCGACCAGTGCTCGAACAAACCGATTAACCAGCATGAATAAACACAGGAACGCGAATCGAATACGATACGAGGGTCCCCCGTCCACGAGCGCGTCGAACGAACGAGTTACGCGTTCCCCAATCCCGCCAACGTCAAACGCGTGTACCGCTTCCGGTGAACGTGGTAATTAATAGCCTTGCGAGGATCAGCGGCGGACGCGTAACTGCGCTATCGATACATCTCCAGTAACGTGGATCGCGCATTACTCAGCCGGCCAACAACTTCAGGCCGAGGAATGCAAATAGCACCTACGCAACGCGACGCGGATTATTAACGTCGAAGAGGAAACGGTGAATGTGCACGCGGAACGCGTTGCGCATCAGGTGTCGATCCTGCATTCTGGTGTATCGTCGACATTTATTGTCGAGGGATATGCAGAGAAGGTAGTCTAATATTGAAAAAGTGTTAAAAATATATATTTGATGATACAATTGTTGGAACCGAAAACAATGAGAGGCAGGAAGTTGTACGTAACAACGGGTGTTCGTTCGTGTCGCGGTTTGAATCTCGCGGAGCTTCTCCTGGTCGAGGTTGTAACTCCCGACGTAACCTTTTCGGGGGTGCGAGATCTTGGCGCGACGTTATCCGCGAATTTAATTTTGGATAACTGATTTAAGATGGTCCCGACTGTTGGACCTTTTGGTAATTTTCGATACGAATGTCTGTGTCCCGATCGATGGACTCGTGACTCCATAATTCTAGTGTAATGTCCCGACTGCTGGACTCGTGGTTTTAGAATGCTATGGTGATGTCTCGACTGGTAGACGTGTGTTTTTAGAATCTTCTCTTCTTCCTGCACGACGGTGGAAGGACGAGAGGGCACACTGGTTGGTCATCGTTCGAAATCGGCGATTTACCAATCAGCGTGCTCCTTAGATACCGCGACCACCCCTTCCAGTGCGCCCTTAGCGCGTTTTTTCTGTGGAGAGGGTGTCGCGATACCTGGAAGACGCGAGGACCTCGGAGGTTCGGCAAGGCCGCGGAGTTTCCGCCAGGTACGAATGTCCGAGCACGTGTACCGGTCGATGTACCGTTCTTAATTACCCTTGGGAAACTCCGAGTTCGTGACAGATGGTCGGCTATCGAGGACAACCAAAAAATAAACTCTACGGTCATTGTAAAAAAAGGCCGGTTGGACGGCTGTAATATTCGAAAATGTCTTCACTCAAAAATAGCCTCTTAATTGCGTCGATAATAAGTCGATAATAAGTCGACCAACGAAAATCCTCACGTTTCTGTTCCTTCGGACGGAACAACGGGAGGCCACTCTAAATAATCTCAGCACGAGCTGTGCTGCCGCTCCAACGACGGTTTTACAACTGGGCCTGACGGAAAGCAGACTGACCCTCGGCCCCCGGCAACACCAGCCGATCTTTGGGGAAAAACGGCCGGAGGACACTCTTTATACGATCACCGTGTCGAACAGTTGATCACCGAGCGTCTTCAGAGCATTGCGATACATATACTCATAGAAGAGGAATTGACGCTACCGCGCACTTTAATTAATAAAGAACCGTCGATTCTTACACAATTGTGGGGATATAAGTAAGTGGGATGAGACTGTAGGGTGTTAGAAATAAGGAATGTGCGAAACGAGTGAATGTTTGGGCTAAGCTGAAAGAGGTATGAACGTTAGTTGTTCAAGTGCGTGCGGCTAGTGTCTCCTCGCGACGGGACGGCGCCAGTATGTTTAGGGAAAGTGTGACTGCGGACAAAATGATCTCGAGTGGTTGAAGGTTTCGGTTTTTTGTAAATTTTAATTCTTCAAAAACTGTTTTTCCAGAGACTGCGTCGCAAATAAGTCAACTTACTGATGGTTGATGGTTGATGCGACTTGAAATGAATAATTTAAAGAAGAAAAAAAACAGCAATATTTTAACTGAAACTATTGGAATATTGGTTACGTTTAACAGGTTGACTGCCATGGGGGTCACCGGTGACCGGCACTCGACTTGGCTACGGCGCCATGGGGGCCACCGGTGACCGGCGATGCGACCAATAGTAAAATACATAATTAGAGTAAATATCGATACTGATAAATTTTCAAATAATACCACTTTACTATAATGGTTCGAAGAAATTAATGCCGTACAGAACATGCAAAAATAATTTTATTAGTACAAGGAAAATGTAGATATTATTTTGTTCAACATAATGTACATCGCATAATAAGAAATTCATGTTGGCGCCATGGGCAAACTACCTAAAATGCGCGTGGCAGTCAACCTGTTAAAGAAAACAAGATAGTCTGCGTTAATTATTTTACTCTATTTCACGGCTTAGCGAGCAACTTCTTTACTCGTGGACCTCTCTATTTTAACCGAACTGACGTGGGCTCTCAAAAAGAGAAAAACCATCGTCAACTTATGTCTGGAGACGGTTATATTTTCAAACGCCCAGATTTTCTGATTTTCACAGGACGCATCTGACAGTCCTATTATTTTGTCTATTCAATGACATTCCTAAGGACAGTGACACTCATTTTTGTTTTAAACTAATAGTTTTTATTTAACTAATATTGGCAATAATCCAACATTTAGCTTTCGCCAAAATTACAATTTCAGTATCAAATTGTAACAAAGTTTCACGGATCACGGATATAGCCGTCGTGACACAAAATTCTGCCACATCTTTATCACGGATATAGTCGTCAAACACACTTAAAATTCGGTATTAATTTCCTTGTCAGTTCGTTGAATTTAAAGCTGCGCTCTAAAATATATTTGTTTGTTTTATCTCGTCTTGACCTCTAAACATTTTAAAAATATTAAAATTCAAGAATATAATTTAGTATTGGAATATTGGTTATGTTTAAAGAAAACGAACTAGTCTTTGTTAATTATTTTACTCTATTTCACGGCTTAGCGAGCAACTTCTTTACTCGTGGAACTCTCTATTTCAACCGAACTGACGTGGGCTCTCAAAAAGAGAAAAACCATCGTCAACTTATGTCTGGAGACGGTTATATTTTCAAACGCACAGATTTTCTGATTTTCACAGGACACATCTGACAGTCTTATTATTTTGTCTATTCAAAAACATTCTTAAGAACAGTGACACTTATTTTTGTCTTGAGCTAATAGTTTCATTTAACTAATATTGGCAATAATTCAAGAGAAACACATTTCTACCCAAGAATCCAATAAAATAAAAAGAATTACATGTATCAAATAACGATTTAATCCAACTGCTGAACTTCACATACATTTTAACCGACACTTTTTCCTACATAATTACGGACACGGTAATTAATCACCTCTACAGAATATCGATCTTGAAAACGCGAATAATACCTCGTTTTTGCGATACCTACACCACGAGCTCCGCTCAGCTTGCCAATGATGTTTTTCGAACTTTTTGCTATATCAATTATTCTCGAGTAACATATCGGACTGAAACGTCGATTTCTCCATTTAACCCGAGCTTTGCATTGTCAATTGCAGAGATAAAGCAAGCGCGTGCTTTTCTCTCAACGGTGGATTGTTCATAAACGCAAAACGTTGTAAATTTATCACGTCCAGCTTGTCACGAGCAAACCCGTACGGGGACGAAGAAAATCAAATTTTCCCAGCGAAAACAATGAACGGTCTTGAATATCGCGCAAAGTTGGGCTACGAAAGTAACGTTTCATAGATAAATGTAACCCGCCTCTCACCGTCGACACTTCTCCGACGTTATTTGCTCGACTGTTTCACTCGACAACGAAATCAACCTATACGATTGTTTTTTTTTTTTTTTTTTTTGAAACAAAAGCTTTTACAATGGTTCTGTGAAACTTAAAAAAAGTTTAGAAGCGCAAAGAATTGGTACGATAATGTGGGAATGGTGAGTCTGCGGTATGAACGTTTGATCTGGAGTGTTAGAGATGCGAGTAAAGAGTGTTTGGGACAGTGCGACAGAGATTCGAGAAACTAGCGTTTTGGGCCGAGCGATAGAGGTGCGAGAAAAGAGTGTTTGGACCGAGTGACAGAGATTTGCCGGTGCTTGTTCCATTAAATTCTTGTATCTTATAATTCCATTCTTGTATCAAATCCGACAGTTGGAGCGCAAGAATGTAAACAGAGCGATCAGCTGGAATAGCGACGATGCAACTCGAGTAGGAGACGAATCAATTTTTTTTAACCAAGATTTTATATTTTTCATGTTTTCTTGAATATGGAATTTTCATGTTTATTTGACAAAAAATGTAAAAGGCTTCAACATATTGTCCCAATTGTCCAAAATCACGAGAAATGTGTTCGAACTGTTTTAACGAGAACCATGCTACGTAGTATAATGTTATATTTTATTTTGAATATAAATTAATGGACAGTGGGGCAAAGTAGTTGAACGGAGAAGACTTTGAATAAATTATTTCCATGTTAATGTATGGTATAACATAGCGTGTATATTTTTAATATTTTTATTCTGTATATTTCATATTTGCCGGTGCTTATTCCATTAAATTCTTGTATCTTATAATTCTATTCTTGTATCTTGTAAATGGGATTTTTATAAATTACTTGTGAAATCCTATTTAACTTGACGAAGAAGAACGTCGCCCATACCTGGGTGACAGGACTTCCACGGAAGCATACCCGTCACTAAGATATGGGTAACGTGGCGACGAACGTGTTAAAGAGCAGATACTAAAATCTTAGATGATGTAAGTGTTGGAAGAGTGTTTGGAACAGTACGACAGATGTGAGAATGAATTTGGGGACAGTGCGATAGAGGTGCGAGAGAAGAGTGTTTGGGGACAGAGCGACAGAAGTGCGAGAGAAAAGTGTTTGGACCGAGTGATCGAGATCAACGTGTGACCGAACATTTTCCGAGAATGTCTGGACAGAGCGAAGAAGATTAAGGGATGAGAAGAGAGAGAATGTTTGAATATATGATTGGGGAAAATGTGCGTGCGGGACAGTTAGGAATAGGCAGTTGAGCATTGAGAAACTGAGAGTTAGTCTGAAAGAGAATCGAGAGCGTGCGAGACTTTAGTGTAAAACCTAGAGAATTAGAGAGTATAGTTAACGCAAGAGTATTATTTTAGTATCAAAGCCATTTTTATATTTTACATCAAGACTTCAAATAGCGTATTTTACTCGTTTCAACCTAACATTCCTATTGTGGCGGCCCTCCTACGCTCCACCACCAGAGGGATCTACAAGACCGACTTTCC
>SMSQ01010268.1:18469-30867 GCA_019453375.1 Ctenoplectra terminalis | reverse complement strand
TAGGGAATAAAGTTACGATCGAATAAATTCTTGGTTATATACTTTCGAGAATAAATTGTATTCTAAACATAGCTCTTAATTTCAAATTTGAACCGAACGAATAACTTTTTAAAAGCAACCTTTCATACATCGTCGTTTCCTATTCTCACCTTTTCAAGATCTGAAATACAAAACACGTGAAATCTCGTCACTCGTCCTCAATGTGTTAATAAGCTCTCCATATTCTTACAAATTTTAAAAATTTTCATTGACCCGTGGCGAATCAGGTGGCGAATCCACGCACAACTGAATCAGTCGTTAGTTAATGACTATATATAAAATTTTAAGAGTAAAATTATCCAGAGTTATTCTCGAGAGAAATTATCGTAAAAAAGAAAACTCTTAAATGAGCTCACAAAAAGCGGTTTATTCATTTTTCGTGTAACTGTAGAAATTGAAACTACGAATCGATTCAATTGTTTCATTGGACCGCGTAAAATAGTACTCTACTTGTAATATTCCATTGTAAATGCATCGTACACGTCTTATGCTATACAATACGAGAAAATACTATTCCCGTTTCGTTCCGTTTCGTTTTACCTCTAAGTATCATAGCTGTGGTAGGTAGAATTTATAAAAAATGACGCATCACGTGCATCTTGGCAGATTTCGGTTGCACAATTGTTGCATAATCCGAAAGAATAGGTGCGCCAACGGCGAAGAATGTCTGGCGACATTCGAGAGAAATTCGTGGAGACACTTTTGCGCGGAGTGAAAAGTAAGAAATAAACGAAACGAGAGAAGATCGTAGGTGCGAACCTCAGCGTTCGGTTAGCTGGCAAGATACACTTTGTTCAGGTACGCGAGCACGAGATTTCAGAGAACCAGGTTCCATCCAGTTCGTAAAGTCTCGTGGAGAAGTCGGGGAGTGGCTTCAGGAACGCCCTCGCTGCCTTCTTCCCTCCCTTACCTTCAAACCCCACCATCCCGATCAGCCCTTCGCGTTCGCTCGGTTCCCCTTCTCTGCATTTAATTACTTTGCGTCGCGGCGACCAGAGAGTGCGCCTAGCCCGCCGCGATCCACTCTACGTCGTGTTTCGTATCGACGCTTGACGAAGGTTCGCTCGTTAAAACCTTTTTAAAATGTCGGCGTATCCGCGAACCTCTTTATTTCTTTCTTTATCTTTTTACTTTTTTTCACTTTTTTCTTTATACTTGGAGAAAAGCAAAAAACTTGTCGTCGTCGGCCTCTTTAAAAGCCCTCTTTTAATAACGATTCAAACATATATATATATATATATATATATATAGATATATTTTAGCTGTTAGATAAATCGATGCGCTTTGAAAATTTGAAACAGGGAATTTTATTCGAGACGTTTGCTGCGACTGTGCTGAAAGAATTTTCATTATATTTCGGACAAAAAAATATGTAGCGAAATAATTCTACATGCATGGATCTTCGTTCTGATCAAAATAAATTTCACAGACGATTCAAACATATATATAGATGTATTTTAGCTGTTAGATAAATCGATGCGCTTTGAAAATTTGAAACAGGGAATTTTATTCGAGACGTTTGCTGCGACTGTGCTAAAAGAATTTTCATTATATTTCGGACAAAAAAATATGTAGCGAAATAATTCTACATTCATGGATCTTCGTTCTGATCAAAATAAATTCCACAGACGATTCGAACATATATATAGATGTATTTTAGCTGTTAGATAAATTTATGTGCTTTGAAAATTTGAAACAGGGAGTTTTATTCGAGACGTTTGCTGCGATTGTGCTAAAAGAATTTTCATTATATTTCGGACAAAAAAATATGTAGCAAAATAATTCTACATTCATGGATCTTCGTTCTGATCATAATAAATTTCACATCATGGTTTCATCTGTATTGTCAAGTTGATTGACTTTTTAATTAACCACTCCCACAAACGCGGTCGGTTACGTCTCGATATATTGCTTACGTGCGACCACTAGTGACGAAGGAGGTTTCCGGAGAATGCACACTTTGTGTGTGGTTGAAGAAAAATATAGACAGCGTGTGACATGCATAACATTGCGTTAAATGGCAAGTAGCTAAATAATGAAAAACGAGGTTAAAGAAGAAAATATTTGTTTGGCATTTATAAGGTACATTGAGTATTGATTGTTTTTTCTTTTTTTGCTTTTTTAATTCTTAAACCGTATAACTCTGTACAACCGATTTGCTATTATTAATTTATTGTTGCAAATTTTCTTACAACACTACTTTCTTTTACATGTGGTAGACCGAGACAAATCGGATCAAAATAAAAATTCAGTCAAAAGAAAGATTTTCAAGTTCAAAAAAATTCTGTATTACTAATATTCAAATTAAATTGATATTAATTACGAATTCATAATAGAAAGTTAACTTTTTAAATTTTTACTATTATTTTTTCACTATCGAACAGAAGGATTGGCAGATTGAAACACAATTTTACCCTATTTTGACTTAAATGTCAATTTGTTGTTGAATACTTAATTCTTCTTTTATATTTTCCACGTAAAGATGAATGAAACACGTTCCTACAGATTTGTAACACTTGTTATTAGAATCGAATACTATTTACTTCGTACAGAGTGCTGAACTGCACCGACATTTCGTAACTTTTGTACCTAGGCACAAAAAGAAAAAGAAAAAAGCGTCAAATAGCAGCTGTTTGAATTCATCGCAATACACCGTGTGCTTATTTGTTCCACTGCACCGAGCCGTTGGTGTAGTAAATTAATTCGATTCCGCAATAATAAGTTCGTTTTACAAAGGACCGGCCAGCCTAACAAGAGCACCGGAGCTCATTACGCGGCTATCTCGTCGTCGATCGATCGACTCGACGTACGGCATTGTGTGATTAATGAGTCGCTCGACAAAAGAAAGCACAAATTCCTTGGGCGTCGCTATTCTTTAAGATTTACTAAGAGAAAATGGAGAATAACGAACGGGCTCCAACCGAGGCTACAGACCTTAAAAAAAATGTCTTTATCGCTCAACATTTAGCGCGGCACAGCCACGCTACATAGTTCCAACGATTTTAAAATTCAACGTAAAATGTTATTCCCAGGCGTACCACTTTTCCCATTGGACGAACACTAAAAACGTGCTCGTCGAAAAAACGGCACGCAATCGTTGCCTTAAGAACGAAAGACGTTCGTTATCTGATTAATGGATAAATAATTCATTAAACTAGAAAAAAAAGTGAATCCATGGCAAAAGTTCAGTGCACTGGGAAGCTTGGGTGAATAATTAGGCATCCGTTGTACCTTGACCGTTGGAGAATTGCAAAACGATATTGTTGTATCCTGATACAAAGTTGCATTCGAAAGGACGTCTTACGATTACATGTAAATTTATTCGCAACACGTAATCCCTAACACTATTACAAATCTTTTCCTTGCGGTAACATGGACGTGGCGCGCGCGAATCACGATCTTCACGCACGAGACTAGTACTTTCGTGAAAAGGAACAGGGAGAAAAGCAGAATAAAAAGGCTTTGTATGTTACCGTCGACATACAAGGCGCTTGTACCAATTTGACGAAGCATGATGGATTACACGGTGGATCTTATAAAAAGTTTATATCCGAGGAATAAATTATCATAGCATTGTCTCGCCGCGAACGCTTTGGGTGTGCCAGTCGCGTTCGCGTTCGCGTTCGACCGGCACAATGTATATTTTTCTTCGCTATATTATCAATAACCTCTGCGGTTAAAATCTGTCTCGCTTTAAGTTCATCGTGAAACGTATTGGTTAAAAAATTATAGATCCGTGTTTGTAAATACAGATATTTTTGCTTTTAGAATAAACTATATTTAATATTTAAATGTTTCAATGTTAAGATAAAATGAAGATAAAATGCTTGTGTTATTAGAAGGAAACAGATGTATCGTTCGACGAGACAACTTATTCTGTTTGGTAGAATTATTTTTTTATTCAGTATTTTGTTAGTAATATTATAATATTTTGTTAGTAATATTATAATATTTTGTTAGTAATATTATAATGTTTTATTAGTAATACTAAATTGCTTGTAAATAACAATAAAAGATAATATATGCTATTTTATATTAACCCTTTCGCTACGAAGGTTTTTACCAAAAAACGTGCCAATAGTATAGGTGGCATATGTTATATTGTCTCCCTATAACGATTCTTTGTGCTTTTATGTATTAAATTATCTAATGTAATATATCCGTATACAATAAATACTATTTTTCCCATTGCATGCTTGTAATTTCCAAATATGAATGCGATTCATTGAGTGACTACAACTGTTGATATTATCCAATAGTCGAGCAACTATAGTCGCCCATAGTATGCAGAAGTCGATTCGTTAAGGAAAAGTTGGTTTTTTACGTCTTTGAATCTTTATGCTTATTTTTCGTAGCATTATCAGAATGTAATATTCTTTTCATTCAATTTGCACTGTGAAAAGCAGTTATTTAAAATGCGTATAGCAAAGAATATTTATAAGGCGAAGGAAAAAAAGAATAGCAATTCCTCGACATCATTATAAATGGAACGTATTATCGTTATTATTTTGCTAGACATATCGATTTTGCTCAACTTTTGCATTGAAATTTTGTAATAGGCGTTCAACGTGGCCGACTCCGCCTTCTGCAATATACTTACAGCCTTATCTACGCCTTTAATAATTCATCGAATAGAGGAAGGTAGACAGCTTGAGGTTGAATATCGAACGCAAGCGATACAATACGGTATAGAATTTAGAAAATATCAATTTATCGGTATGGACGCTTTTTTTCTTTTTTTTTGTACTTGTTTCGTTTTAATAAAATTCTCTCGGTTATATTGAACATTTTAAAAAGGTTTCAAAGGTTAACATTAAAATCTAATTATATACGTAACTTATTACAGATTAATATTTGTGATGTTCTTTTTCGTTAGAGTAGACCGAGACGATAGTGAAGAAATAACAGACAAAATTTAGAAAGTTAACTTTTTATTCTAAATTCGTAATTAATAACCATTTAATTTGAACGCTAATACTAAAACATTTTTGTTAAACTTAAAAACCTTTCTTTTGACTGAATTCTTATTTTGATCCGATTTGCCTCGATCCACCCTGCATATTTTTTATTTGATTTACAATATGAAAATGATATTGCTCCATCAACCTGCCACAGATCTGGTGAAAAGAAAATCTACTGTATAACAACAAATTTTGTGCAGCTTAAGTACAATAACTACATATTAGGTTGTCCCAAAAGTTTCTGTCGTTTTATTAATAAGTAATGAATCCATAATACTTTACGTTTTACAATATATTATTATTTTATATAGGATTCATATTGCAGTATTTTTTTCTCTCATCTCTCGTTTAACAAATAAGGCTGAATGTTTATTTAAACATGGCTAGACGAAACCACTGCGTGAAGATAACGGAAGGAACTTTCGGGACAACCTAATATTATCTAAGTATTATGCAGAAATGGCTAGACAAACGGTGTGATTGGTTACAATGTAATAGCCCATCTTTTCTTAACACAATGACAAAGACATTTTATTATTAGTATTTTTTTTATTCACCGAAACTGTTGCATCTACGAATCGGATCGTACAGCTTCTCAACACAGACAGAACGCAGACGTGATCCAGACGAAGCGAGCGAAATACCGTCGTTGCCCCTGTGCCGTTTTGCTAGTCATCTTCGCGTTTCTGCACAGCAAATAATTTTAACAATAATTACTGGATTGTAAAATATAAATAATATATCGCAAGAAGTTGGAAATCTCCTGTTCCTTTCCCTATTGAATGAGCTGCAAAAAGCAACAGTGACCATTGATTCGCTTCGCTGACCGTGGTTCGTGAGATCAATGTTAAAATGCTGTTACCACTCTGCTGCAAAATCAGAAAGTGCATCCTTGCTTTCTCGGTATCCTTATAAAAAGTATCTAATACTCTTTTAAGTTTTTTTTTTATCTTCTCGATAAAATTAAATAAGAAACTATATGTATAAAAATATGCTCTATTACTCTCTACTATTTCAAGTTTTTTTTTTTATCTTAGTAAAATTAAATAAGAAACTGTAGATATAAAAATATGCTCTATTACTCTCTACTACTCTTTTGAATTTTTTTTCTTTATCTCGATAAAATTAAATGAGAAACTATAGATATAAAAATATGGTCTATCACACTCTACTACTCTTTAAAATTTTTTTTTTATCTCGATAAAATTAAATAAGAAACTATAGGTATAAAAATATTCTTTATTACTTTCTATACTCTTTTAATCTTTTTTTATCTCGATAAAATTAAATAAGAAACTGTAGAAATAAAAATATGTTCTATTATTCTCTACTACTCTTTTAATTTTTTTTTTTTTATCTCGATAAAAGTAAATAAGAAACTATAGGTATAAAAATATGCACAGAAATATGCAATTCTTAGTATCTCCAACGTATTTATTTTGTATGCCGTTAAACATATTTAGTTTCAGATTCTTTTATTATTTAACAAATAAATTGAATCGTTTTTCTTTTTTATAAGAATTCTGTGACTACAGTTAGTGACGTACTTTTTAATTCCATTTCGTTAATTTAATCGCTTTGTTAAAAATGTATGCAATTTACTATTTTGGTATAAAAATCAGTTACATATTTACCATTTATTTTCAGATATTAATAATATAGCAAATATTAAAATTTCATTTATTTGTGTACGTATAGTAAAGTTGGAATCGGTCCAAAAATATTCCCATCTCTAATTTTTAGTTTCAACAAACAGATGTCATTTGATACGTATCATTTTACCAAAATTCTCTTTCGCTAAGAAATGTAAAATATAACAAAAATCCGGTTTCTAAAAACATTTTACATTGTATAAATATTATATTAACTCGGATCGAGATGTTTCGTATTTGCAATGTAAAAACACGTTCTTTAAATTTTATTTACAACAACACAAATACAATTAAAGATCTTTGGTAATGTTACGATGCTTACTCAGTTTACGGTAAGAGAAAAACAAATTGAACTTGTGTAGCGACCCAATGTAAATATATCGACGTTCATGGTACAAAATGAGACTAAGTTCAACGATTCGTAGATTGCACGTGAATCAAGGAAAAAGCGAATGCTCAATTGGCGGATCTGTGAGAACGTCGAATCGGATGGGGATAGTAGAGTCGTGAATGGTGGGGAAACAAGCTACAAAACGCATGCGTGAGTACATAAAATGGAACATCTGCCACGTGCGCGGGCGGTGCACAGTGCGTATCCATGCGTGGACAACAGAAATCTCAAGGGGGAAGATCGTGAAAGCATGGCCGCATCCGCCATGCGTGTACGCACATTTAACCACGCACGCGTATAAGTATTCCTTCAATATTTCTCACTTTTTCTTCTTCATTGTAATGAATGAAAACGTTAATTGCTTAAAAGGTAGTAATATAATTTAACGTTTAATGACGCCACTGAGAATTTAGAAAAATACTTCGAAAATTTGTATTTTTCGATAAAAAGCAATAATAATCTTGAATTTTCGAGAATAATAATAACGAATGGTAATGTTACTTTTAGATGTTAGAATTAGGGTAAATTCGAAGTTGTTCGTGGGTTACTAGGTTACTTCATATTTTTTTGTTTGTCTGTAAACGGATACCGTGCGTCCAATTTAATTGAAAAAGAAGGACAGAACAATCCACATGACCAAGCTTCTTTTGGTTTCCCTATTTTAAATGTTTTTTTTTTTTCTTTCTTTCTTTTCGTTGAAAATGTGGGTAAGTGTTTGATTGGGTGTCTGATTTTTATTACTGTTGGCAGTAGAAGATGCAGAACGAAAAGCTAAAGGGAAAATTACTAAATAATTAAATTTGCCTTAAAATTATTTTGGTGTTAAGGATCTAGTTTATGCAGTTACAAGAACAATCAGTTGGAATTAATGCGATAAAAGGAGTCGACATTTTGGTTCCGAGAGAGCATTGCTTGTGTCATGTTTCGTGCTAATTTTTGAATCGCGAATGAATTTCTAGAATAACTTTTTTCGTGTATTTATGTTATATATGGTTCGAAAATACATATATTTTATTAGAATTTAAACGTAAAATTACTATACACAATAGATATCAGTGTCACTTTGCTTGTGAAAGATAAATAATTTCTTATTTTTTCTCTGAGCTCGAGTAAATTTGTTTCTTGTCAAAAGCTTGAAAAGGCTTAACTTTTCTTTTATTTAAAATATCTGACTATCGTGAAACATCAGCATTAAGTCGTTAGTTTATTTTTATTTTTTTATAAGGCAAAAAACATTATAGCGAAACACGGTACATGGTTTACCATTAATTAATTGGCTAGCAAGTGCTAAGAATTTAGTCTTAGACAATTCTACGATTTCTGCAATCTAAAAAAGATAATTGCTAAAAATTAATTTGTGACGCGTTGTAATGTATGAATGTTCTGCAATTATCAGATTGATAGAAAAAACATGTTCTACCACGAAATAATTCTAAGGAAAATTAAATTATTTAGTAATTTTCCTCTCAACAACTTACCAACAGTGTTGAAAATCGGTCACCCAATTGAACCTCTGTTCGCATTTTCAATGAAAAAAAAAATTTTTAAGAGAAACGTAAGGAAGATTGGTTATATAGATTACGCAAGAAAAGTTATAGTCAATATGTGCTAGAGCAGAATGGAGCACAACAAATCGAATGCTGTTTTTGTCGCGTTTGGTACCACTGCTCGTGCCAAAATGTTAAAAATGAAGTTATTTTTATGTCTAACTGTTCTATTAATAATATTTCTATTAATAATATTGACAGTGACTACAATAATAAACTTAAGATACTAAAGCGATAGTAGTAACTTGAAATAATAAATAAGTAGTAAGCAGAATTATCACAGAGTAAAAAGAATACTATCATGGAATGAGCCAAGTAATTTTTGAAAATATAATTCTGTATTTTTTCAAGTTTTCTTTATCTGTTATTTGTTTGCACAAATGTCTGACCTACCGCTACCTATATTACTAATTTCCAAAATAGTTGAATAATATTGTTTAGCAAAAGAATTCTAAAATTATCACGGAGTTACCCAAATTTATTCTTTAACGATTTCTGTATTGCAGATATATTATTTATCTTATCTAAATGCTCCGCTTCTTATGTTATATAACTTTTTCGTCGCAATAAAATTAATAAAAAAAGCATCGAAAACGATCGAGTGCAATTTATTCCCAGTGTTGTATTAATTTCCGCTTCGATTCGTCACGAGCGCTCACAAAGAGGGCAAAAAGTAACATCCGACTGGCTCGATGCGTAGCAACAACCGTGACTAAATTCGCCCAAAGTGGATACAGAATTGAGAACGAACCCTTCGAGAGACTTCAACATCTTCGGAGTCGTGTGAAATGTAAAAATTATCGAATTTTTCTTCTCGCGATAAACGCAGACATCGAATTGTTACCCAATCTGTTGTACGCTTTCGCCTTGAAAGTCGATGTTGTTAACAGTCTCGATGCTTGATAAATTCGAAACTATTTCTATACAAGGATCAACGTGCCTCCGTCCTATGGAATTCGAAGGAAACGGAACAACTTTTTCGAAACGATTCGAGTCGTTGGTTAATCCCAAGAGGGAATCAATATTTGGAGTCGTATGTGTTCCGCCATGTTAGTTCGGCTATGTCAGTCAGAAACCCCCATGGGCGACGTGTTTGGGGGCAGCTGCCTGGTGAGGCATGTACAGGGTTATAGGGATACTCGGAGCCATGACTTGCCATATCCACCCCTGTAACACGAGCACGCATCATTACTCATATCGTGGCTCGTTGCACGCCACGGATTCAGAACGAATTCGGGAGGGCACTTCCAGGAAGCTTAGGGATGAAAATATACGACAATAGAAATGACGTATTAGAAAAAGCAGTATCTTCTTATGTAAATATAGGTACACTTTTGTACGAATTACATTTTAAATAATAATATTTCTTCGTACTGGTAACATTAAGATAATCACGCTAGAACTCCAGAAGCGGCCATTTTGGCTGTTTTTGTTTCCTCGTCCTCGTTATTTTGGCACTCTTAGGATGAAAATTATGATGCTCGATACTAGAACTACCAAAGTGGTTTGCAATTTCTCATATAAATTCTATAAATTTACAATGTTCTGTTTTTCTGTAACGAATAGGAATAAATAGTTATATCCATTGCGTCTTATATTTTTTTTTTCAAATTTAAGATCATGTACATTGGCAGAGATATGGAGTGTTTTCTTATTACCAAAATAATTTTAGAATGAAATTTATATCGTAAAATATAAACATACGGTTCGTTTGAACTTTGAATGACTATTATTTTTTGTTCCTTTGTTCTTTCTCTTTTAAATTATTTTTATTAGCTCGATTGATCTCGCTCAATAGAGACAAAACATAGACTGTATGTGTAATCATATTTTTAGTTGCAATTCTGAAAAAAGTAATAAACATATTGAATGAAAGAATCTGAAAAATAGCGTCTATATTCGAAGAAAAAAAGCTATCATTCTAATATATATCTAACTCTTTTCTAAAAGTTGCATAAAAAGAGCAGTATATTTAATTCATTTAGAACTATTAACAGAGTACCCAATTCAAACGTTATTAATATTGCTATAGTAATTTCAGAGAACTGTACAATTATTATTATATATTAGAATTATACAATTATACAATACATCATAAAATTGTACAATTTTCTGCACGGATAGAGTTCAGTTGTGAGCTCCCTTAACCCTTTATAGCGCCGTGTGACTTACTGTTAGAAGTTATATACTTGTATACGTTTAAAAAATTTTATGTTATTTACCTATCTCTGGACTATTAAATTTTATTACTATACCATTGGACCGCTACTAAACAGTCCATTTATGACAATCATTGATTCAAAAATTTGCAAATGAAAATGAGAAATTGTAACCAATTGTAATTTTTTTCTAATAAACAAACTTAATATTTCGATTATAGTGAGTTAACTGTAGTTCACTTGCATCAGCTTTCTCATTTTAAATTAACCCTCTATGGGACCGTATGACTTAAAAGTTACAAACTAATGTATCTATATTTTAAAAAATTAAATTTATTTAGTTATCACTGCATTATTAAATTTGATTACTGTATTACTGCAGCGATACTACGATCCTTTCATAGCAATTATTAGTTTAAAAATTTTCAAGTACAAGTGAAAACCCGTAATAAATCGTAGTTTTTTCTTCAATAAGCAGACAAAATTCAGACTATAGAGGGTTAAATGTCGTGCATCCATTCCGAGGCAGCGACACTTAAGCAGAGTACTATATTTTCGCCAGTGAGATCTCTTCTTTTCGACAAAAGGCCGTCTCTTTCGTCGACTGTACGCCAGAAATGTTTCAATCGTCGGATTAAAACATTAATATAAAACTCGTGTTAAAGCGAAGACGAGTTGTTGGAAGCTAGGGCACGATGACAGTTGCCAGTAGCGATGAAAAGTTAGGTTGCTGGTATCTTCTCCGCCTCCTTTTTAGCTTTTCAAAGTTCTTGTGCCGGTACAATGGAGCTTTTCTACGGACTGTAAGAATTGTTACCTGGTCCGGGTTGCTTCTATGATTTTGTAAGGTTTTTTGCAAATCATCCTTATTCTGTAACCGGTAAGCGTATCCAAAAAAAATTTCAAATTTTCACCGTCCAGATTTGCTTTTGAACGATACAACAGTTATTTTATTCGTTCGGTTGTTGACGAATAATTTTTTATTTTCATGTTTGCTCAATTGAACTGTTACATTATAATAATTCGTTAAGTAATTTAAAATTTGATAAATCGAAAACTTCGGAATATTTATATTGTTATAAAAGCTCGATGTTCTAAAATATTGTTAAGTTACTTTTAGCGCAATGAAATTCACTGAATAGTTAAATAAAAAGAGAAAACATCAATTCATAGTAAAAGAAACTTTTGTTATAGTACTTGAAATAATGAATTTTAATTGCTGTTTTAAAAAGCAGTGTCATCAATTTTTTTTGTTTTTTTGTTTCCGTACTTGTTTCTTATTAAAAGATAAGATAATCTAATTTTATGGAGACTAACTCGATGTTATGAATAATATATAGTTCTGTTCTTCTTCTCATAATTCTTATTGTAAATTACATAAGAAAATGTGTAATGTATGCGGTATCACGCGGTAACGTACACCTATAGTAAAGTTAATACATTCTCATTACTTGTGCTTCGCAGCGTTTATTAAATATTTATGAAGTTCCAATGAAGTAGTAATCTCACGAGAACTAATTCATTTAGAAACTAATTTATCGGAAAAACACCAGCTAATATCCTTTTAAAAATACTTTGTACATATTTTATAACGAACTGGATAAACTGTGTGTATTATAAAGGTAATTTTGCAAAATATATATATATAT
>SMSQ01010268.1:0-13089 GCA_019453375.1 Ctenoplectra terminalis | reverse complement strand
AACTTTTCGTGTATCTTTACATTATACAAGACTTAATATTGAATCTTAAGCTTGATCATTTTGGTTCGTGCAATATTTTAGAAAGCGCTCGTCAAAATCCATTCTCTGTTCCTCGGGACAAGTAACGCAAAAATGTGTATTTCGAGTGCAAAGGGTTGATATCTCAAGATAGAAATACTAGAAGTCTCGGTTTTTTATTTAAGTAAAACAAATACATCGGCGTATTATTGTTCTCGTACTGACAATTGTTGCAAAACCGTATATACAGTAGACTCCCGTGTAACGCGATGAAAAAATTGCGACTAATACTCGTGCAGAGCGATAAACAGTCCCGTATTACGCGTAAGATAAATTAAACATTTTCACATACTTTCTGATTTTTTGTTTAGAAAGCAAATGTATACACTTACCTGTTGCACCTGTTGCACTTAGAAATGGTTGCCACTTTCGCACCAGATTTCAATTTACCCAAAATTCTAATTCTGTCGACCAGAGCTGTACGTTTTCTTCTTAACTTCTCAGATATTTTATTTATTTCAGTACACGTGGCTAAAACATATCTTTCTTATAAAAATATTATTATAACGTATAGAATATTTTTTTTATAATTAAATTACCCGTATTCCGTTTTGACTTCCCTTTATTAAAAGAAACTTTATTTGAAACAAATTAGTTACGTATAACACTAACAATCCGTTCGCAATGAAATAATATTTCAAACTGAACCACATCTCGTTATCAATATGCGAAAACTGTTATAGTTTAGAGAAATATTTGAACTTGCATAAATTGGTCCGATAATGTATGTCCCGTATAACGCGATTTTGTATGTATATTATAAATTACATTTTAAGTCTTGTGTATACTAGAAAGTAAAACTAAAAACAACTATTTTGAAATCTCCGCAAACGAGGATTGGGTTAAATGTGTAAGGTATGGTTGGCTTCACGATGGACGCTCTAAGCATAGAAATATTTGCGATTTATGTGAAAAATTTAAGAAAACACGAATATCAACTAATTTTCGTATAACGCGATTTTCTATTACTCAGAACATATCTCCTCTATTTATCTGATGTATTTCATAATTTAATAATCGAAAATATAAATCGTAAAACATTTCAGGAATTATTCGGTTTATAGTAATAAAAGTACAGATTGTCGTATTTTTATTAGTCGTAGAATCGAAACTGTGAATTCGGGCTCTGCGTGTAACTTTTGTCTCACTATGTCCGCCGTCAAGGGGTTAAGAACAAGGTTGAAGAACGGATGCGGAAGCGAACGCGATCAGATGAACTTTTCGAATGTCGAAACGTGAAAAATGCACCTTCTAAGCATGACTGGGCTACCGTTGCTTTCGTCGTAGACGGTGTGGCCAACGAAAAGTGCAAGCTAAACATGAAGAGCGAACGTCATAGTATGAGGTGGCAACAATGCTCATTGACGGCCAACTTGACATCCAGAATGACTGGTGTGTACGAGGTGTTAACTAGGTCTCTGACCCCGTTTACAGGATCCTTTGCATCGGTTGGTTGTACATGGCGCCTCGACACAATCGAAACAACTCGATTATTACCTCAGTCTTAGAAGTTGTACAGCTTATTATAGTAACTATTATACTACAGCATACATAGTTGTTCAAACTGTAATACTTATATACCTATTAGACCTTTTTGGGGGGATTGTTATGTTTTCCAGAAGGGACGATAACGATTACGTTAACACGTTGACTGCCACGCGCATTTTACGTGATTTGCCCATGGCGTCAACATGAATTTCTTATTATGCGATGTATATTATGTTGAACAGAATAATATCTATATTTTCCTTGTATTGATAAAATTATTTTTGCATGTTCTGTATGACATTAATTTCTTCGAACCATTATAATAACAGTGGGGTTATTTTTAAATTTATCAGTATCGATATTTACTATAATTATGTATTTTACAATTGGTCGCGTCGCCGGTCACCGGTGGTCCTCATGGCAGTCAAAGTGTTAAAATGTCGCGTTGGTAACGATGACCATATTTTGTTAAGTGTAGTTCATTATTAAAATCGGAATCTAAAGGAGAAACTGTATTCTTTATTTTTCTTTCTTATATATTAGGTTATCCCAAAAGTTTCGTTCGTTGTATTAATAAGTATTGGAAGCGTAACATTTTTGTTTTACAATATATGATTATTTTATGTAGGATCCATTTTGATTTATCACTTTCCTGCATTTCTCGTTTAATATACAAGTTTGAATATTTATATAAATACTGCCAAATGAAGCTGTTGCGCGAAGACAACGGAAGAGACTTTCGGGACAACCTAATAGATACTTCGAGGCTTATGCGATGAGTTGATGAAGGATCTTTCTTACCCATAACTAAAACTTCTTCATTGCGATGGTTTGAAGAATGAATTGTGCTGAAAATTTAGAGCATACTTTCACGTGTAAATACTATATTTAACCCATTCGCTGCCAAGGACGAGTATACTCGTCCTACTTTAAATATGCTATAACATGCAAGCTTTTGAATTAGCAAATTTTTTGTGGCCACAAACATAAATACAGAAATGTAAAAAACTTGAAAAAATACTACAAATAAAATTTTTTACAAAAATTATACTTTATTTCTTATTTAAAGAGAATGATTTTTTACAAATTTAAATTAAGCAAAAATCAACTGGCAATGGGAATGACTTCATATAATTTAGGCTTGGCAGCGAATGGGTTAAGAATAATTGAATCATGATTACGATGCGTCGCGACATTTTCTATAGCTGGCTCGGAATAACCCTGCATCCGCCACCCGAGAGTAAAAGCTAATATCAGACAGTAAAAAAATACACTAATCGACGAAAAGAGTTTAAAATAACTAAAAGTGATATTTCTTCAGATAGTAAGATAGCGATGAATTAGATAAATAATCAGATTTTAATAGTTATTAGATCTTCCTGAAGATATGCGTAGCGTACAGCCTGCGCCATGTAAAAGGATCTAATCGATTGATCCGTGATATCTAATAGAGACTCTGACAGGCTTCAGGCCTTTGTTTCCTGAGATTTTTGAATAATGCTCGAATAAGTAAACTTTAATCCTCTATAGCCCAAATTTTGTTTACTTAGAGAAAGAATTACGATCGATTAGAATTTTTCGCTTTGATTTAAAAATTCTTAACCCTCTATAGCCCGAATTTTGTTTACTTAGAGAAAGAATTACGATTGATTAGAATTTTTCGCTTTGATTTAAAAATTCTTAACCCTCTATAGGCCGAATTTTGTTTAATTATTGGAGAAAAAATTACGATTGATTACATTTTTCACTTTGATTTGAAAATGTTTTAACTAATAATTACTGTAGATGGATCGTGGTGTCGCTACAGTAATACAGTAATCAGATTTAATAGTGCAGTGATAACTAAACAAAATTAATTTTTTAAAATATAGATACATCAGTTTGTAACTTTTAAGTCACACGGTCCCGTACAGGGTTAATATATATTAATAACCATTAATATTTAGTAGGCGCACCTTTAGAAATAATTACATATTTAAGGCGACTATTCATACTATTTACTAAATTTTTTATTACATTGTTAATTATCGTGGTATAGAAATCCCTATTTCAACAATTTTTTCTTTCAAAGCTCAATCTTTTCTTCCAATCTTTTCTTCAAATCTCCGAAATGCTTCCACCTATAAAAAAATAAATGCACTACATAATGTTATTCCTTCAGACCACGCAGCTTCTGTATACAAAACTTCTTCGCGCAACGTGCATACTTCGGAAGTTATCAAGGTGTGCAAGTTGCGTGGACCACCCTGTATAAAGAACAAAAATTTTTGAATATAAAATATACATTGTGGATTATAAAAAGAAAAAGAAAACCAGTTTTCAATCAAAGTAAACGGATTGACACGGAATCCAATATTTGTTTACCAGTAGGAGAAGCTATCAATAAATCGGATATCGCAAACACCGTTTTATACGTATTACATAAATTGCGAAAGGAAGAAGAAAAAAAGAGGAAAAACATAAACGATACGTTATGTAAACGCAAAGTGTAAAAAAATGACAAGATATTGCGTACATGTAACACGAAGGTAGGAAGAAGATTGCTTACAGTTTAATCGCGTTTTAAAGAAATTTTAAATCAAACTTCTCGAAATTTTGCGGTTAACCGTGTATTTATACATTCCGTACAGTTGTATAATCACAACATGTTAATATATGCAAATCGTTTTTGTGAGTTGATAAATTTTTTGTCATATAACCGCTATATACGTACATACGTAAAAGCATGCATACATAAATATAACTACGATAAGGTAATATGAAAGTAAAAATATAGCCTAGATTGCAGTGCTTTATTTTTTCCAGCACACGTATGGCAGTAATATCCGAAAATGTTAATTCCTTAACGGTTATTAAACAGTTGCTGTACTTCTTAATTGAGAAACAAAAAAAAAAAAAAGAAAAAGAAATGTGTAACATCAAATTGACTAAAGTAATCCTGGTAACTGATAATATTTACCATGTCATTAAGGCTTACGTAGAAAAAAAGTTAATTATGAAGTAACCTGAATTAAGATTAATCCGTCATATTGCGTTTATTTTTTATTCGAGATCTCTATCTGTCTGATAAACTAAATACTTGAACATGTAATATTACTTTGGTATTTAATAAAATGATAAAAATCGCGAAATAAAACGATGTTGTGTATGGACGGTGCTCAATCCTTAATCATTTCTTATAGTATCAACGGTTAAGCGATTTCTTATCATAATGGCGGAAACTTGCAAATAAAAGAAACGTACAGTCACTCGCAGAAGGCTCCATACACCCATCGAATTTTATATGGCCGACTTATCGAATTTTTATTATAACGTATCATATCGATTACGTACATCACTAAAGAGAGAAACTAAGCAATCGAATAAAAATAATACATAAAATATTTCAAAAGAAAAATTCTTAAAAACATATTTTAAAGAAGCTTGGAATGAAATTACACCAGATATTACGAAACTTTTAATTTCATCATTGCCAAGAAGATTGTAGATTGTTACTGATGTTAGCGAAAAACCTACAAAATATTAGTCCTACACAAGTCAATTTTGACGAAAGTTATGTGAGAGATAGATTACAGAAAAATATTCAAGAGGTGTTTTTTTTTTTTTTTTTTCTTTTTTTTAGTGGCAATCGTTCACGTTAACGGGGTGATAACAGCGCTCAAAGTTGAGGGATGAAAATGTATGTGTAGGAATATCTCTGAAACTAGGGGATGTAGGAAAAAGAAATTTTTTTTCAGATTGTGTGTTTTTGAATGACGAATTCAGTCATATACAAAATTAAAAGAAAAGTTACTTGTTTAACCCTTTGCGGACGAGCGCTCTTTCGACTCTGATTCGTGGTAGGTGGATGATAATTTAAATATGAAACGAGATTATAAATTAAATATCTAAATAATCAGCCAAAAAATAAAATAGAAAACAGACAAATGGTCGAGGAAACTTCGCGTTGGCGTCTCCTATTCGTTTGTCGCTGTGGAGGCGACAATTCGACTTAGGATTCAAATTATGTCGCCGCAGCGGCGACATTCGTCCGCAAAGAGTTAAATAATATATTAAACATTTATATTTTTTTATTATTTTTCTTAATAAATTTCAATCCACTTTCGTGTAAATTTGTATAAGCAAACTATGGATTAAAATAGGAGACACGTATTTTTCGAATTAAAGGTTTAAGTCCACTTTTTTAATGCAATGTTCCAAACGTTTCTTGTTTCACAATCGAATATAATCATCTAAACAAGATATTAATTTTCTTTTAACTTCAATGCTTTCCATGAAATTACATTAAAAAATATTATAGTGTATTAAACGATACTGAGCATTCTGATACTTTACTGAAACGCGACTGATATTGTCGTACCATTTTGCTATGTTCTATGCTAGCATGGAGTCCCTGCAACCGTATCATAATGATTTCCTCTTCATAAATTCGCTTTTGGAATATTGCATTTTATATTTTTTTTATTAATAAATGTAATAAATAGGGTTATTCTTCTAACATATGTCTAAGTTTAATTAATACGCAATTTGATGGAAGAAACGAATTACTGGAGCTACCGTCTTCATTGTATTAGGTGTCGAAAAAATTTCGTCGAATTTATGGTACAAAATTCAGTCTGAACTTTCCTGAAATTCAATTTAATTTAATAATCAATGTTAATTTTTGTATCACATCTTTAATGCTTTTTAAACTTATACATTCCATTGGTATAAAAACTGTTAAAATACGCGCCGTTTATTAAAAAGAAAACACGGATCACGTCGGCCATAGGCGAGTTGCCTGATATCTGTGTGCTCTCTGATAGATTCGTCTAGTATTAATTTTTTTTCCTTTTCACATTGAAAGCTTTTTAAGTAGCAACGTTAAAATTATCGCTCTTATTCTTCTTTGCTGTTCTCTCTGATATTTCTTTGAATTAAGGGAAAGGTAACTCTTTATAATTTATGTAAAGCAGATCTCATTTAGAATATACATGTATAATTATAATAAATAAAATATATATCAATTTCATTTCGACCGACCACGTGGATCCACATAATCTAATCACCTCCCGCAACAAAAACCTTGAGCTTTGATTGCAAAAAATGAATTTACTGCTTTTTTTTATCTCGTTATCTTTTTCAATTTTCCTCGAATTTGGAATAACATCGAGCCACTTTTGCATGCCCTCTTTTTACTAACACAACGTTCTCTACAATCACTACAAATACGTTTTGCTACATTTTCCGCTGTAATCTCAGAGTTAAATTCGTCAAGTACAAAAGCATAAATTTCTAAAACTGTATATGAACATACAATAACCTAGAATCTATATAATCTATATATAAATTTCTAAAATGAACAAAATCTTGTAACGATACCATAGCACTGTTAAATTTTTTGTATTAAATACTACAAGAAATTAACACGTTAATCCGCAGGGACCGGCGTGGAAATTTTCGTTTAGGCGTCGTTGATTTCCGAAAACTGACAGTATCGATTTCAAAAAATAATACCTTATAATTCATCAACGAGTTATATTAAATCACATTAAACTAAATTACCATCTTCCTTTGCAGGCCTTTACAATTTTCTTCTTAAATTCTTAACTATTTTCCGACCAAATGTTTTTCAATTACCATCACAGCACACGGTCTAAAGGAAAGTCGACCAGAATCGGCGTGGCGTTCAACGTGTTAAAATCGAATTTATCTTTGGCAAAAAACCTCACGAACTTCTTCCGGTATCTAACAATACTTTTATACGGTGTATCTAGACTTTCGTGACTGACTGTATATCATTTAACACATTGACTGCCAGGCATATTTAGAGCGTCCAAGGTTTTATTTTAAAGAATACATGAAATTTTACAAAATATATTAAGTTACCGATATAATATTGTAATGGCATTTACAGTAATTTTTATTGAAAAAAAACACTAATAATTCTTAACTCAAATGGTCATTTATAATTAATTTAAAATTGCAGCACTACGAGATATCTCGTAGTTGGCAGTCAGTGGGTTAAAAAGTTATAACTCAACAAATTATTCGTCGAGTAATAATTTGTTGGAAGGTATCGATATTGTTATTGAAAATACATTTAATGCTTTTCTCCCATAATTTCCAAAGACTGCTTGTAATTCACAGAAAATAGATTTGTATCCTGTCGCCGCGTATTCGTTTCACAAGGAAACGAAAGAAAAAGTCAAAGACCACGATCGTATCTATCGGTAAGTATTGCGGGACGAGCCGCGATGTTAGAAAAGCACAAGTTCATGCAGCCACTATTATTTATCGTATACAGAGGGTGTCCTACACTTCGTTCTTCCACGAACGTTCCAGAAGATCGAGCACGCATTGTTACGTTATACTTTTGTCGGCGATCGCATTTCGCTTATACAAAATAGTTCACCAAGGGATACAATGATTTGCACTTATTGATTAATAAATCAATGCTCCGGAACTGTACTTACCATTTACAGTCAACCTTTTTTCGTGGCTTCTTTGGATTAAATTGCTTTGCGATAGAGTGTACACTTAATCAAGGATATCTTTCTATTCTGTATAATATTTTGTTCAGTTGGTCGATAACGTTAAGAAGTACGTTAAAAAATCAAAATTAACCGTTTAACTCTTTGGGACACGCTGGGATTAAAAGTGTCCCACCTTTTTGATGCACCGTAATGCATGGTGGGACATTTTTAGTCCCACCTCGACTTAGGAAAAAGGATGTGCTTCAATAAGTACCATTCATGAACCCATATGGTCCCTATAACGACAAATTAAATTAAATTATTATTATTTTTTTCTGTTTTTGCATTATATGATTCCTTTACTAGTAAAAGTATACCAATTTTGTTTAATTTAAAACGCAATCAAATTTCTATGCAACATGGGACTATTTTATTATCTGAAATCCTGTGCCGCAAAGAGTTAAGTGCGAAGAAGCGCTATCGGGCTTCTCTTGTGTTGTGCCAGAAATGCGGAGAAACGCTATCGCGCTTCTCTGTTGTTGTACCAGAAATTTTGCGCTACATGTAAAAAAGGACTTCATGGAATTTGAGCAGCAAAACACTCTTGTAATTAAGCGAGAATAAAAAATATTTTTGTTGGTAAAAACTACTTTTTGTATAATAATTACAGTACGTTACTATCGTTTTTATTATTTTCCACAAAAAAGAAAAAAAAATACGCATTTTATTCCGCACTTTTACCATATATACACGAAAATTTTTCAGCACTCAAACGGTTAAAGACACGGGAGATTGATGTTCCTGTGTTTTGAAATCGATGTAAGAAATATATTAATTTAAATGTAACGTGTACTGAAGGAAAAAGAAATTGTGTAAATTAGGAGGACGAAATACATTTTGAGCATTTTATAAAAATATTTGCACGCAAAATTCGTTGTTTAAAAAGAGAATTATAAGTCTCGTTACTCAGCGTTGCACGAAAAAGAAAATACTTCATCACCGTGCGCTTCGACATATTTATAACTTTGAATTGTTTTTAGGAATCCTAACAATTTTTAATAATTAAATTTACAAAATATTTTATAGTTTTATCATTCTTGTATTTAGTAATAAATATAGCGTTAATTTAACATAATATTTAATATTTTGAGTTATGCAAATAATTTTTAAACGAATCTTCTTTATCGCACAATTTCAGATGTAATATATACCGTACTTATTATCCTTAGTCAAGCTATGTCGGAGGTAATTATAAAATTAATCTGATATATCCCAAGGATCCTTGACAGAGTCCGAATAAGAGTGACGACACAAGAATAAAGGGTATCAATAGAACAGGCATTTGACAGGATTTAGATACCATCTTAACAGCAGTGGTTTACAGCCTTTATCATCTGTCGAGTCTACCTACTGGTTGGCACTGGGAAGCGCTAGTCACCGTTCAGACACCGATAAAATATATTTATACGAGTGCACGAAAATCTTTATTCAAATTCGATGCACTAGGAACGATTACGCGAAAAATATTTTGAAACATATACATATAATCACTCATTGATATTACTGGTTAATATTTTATTTCATTTTTATTAGATATACTTTTCTTTTGATAAATAGAAAATTGGTAACGTCATACATGATATACGGTACCGGACAAATGTATTCGGACAAATGATGTTTCTGAATATACTTAACCCATTCGCTGCCAAGGACGAGTATACTCGTCTTTGGCAGGGTGTCATGCATTGCCAAGACGAGTGTACTCGTCCTACTTTAAATATGTTATAACATGCATTTGAATTAGCAAATTTTTTGTGGCCACAAACATAAATATAGAAATGTAAAAAACTTGAAAAAATTTTTTACAAAAATTATACTTTATTTCTTATTTAAAGAGAATGATCTTTTACAAAAAATATAAATGGCAATGGAAATGACTTCGTATAATTTAGGCTTGGCAGCGAATGGGTTAAATGATTCAGTGTATTAACCCTCTATGGGAAGGTGTGACTTAAAAGTTACAAACTGATGTATCTATATTTTAAAAAATTAATTTTCTTTAGTTATCGCTGCACTATTAAATTTGATCACTGTATTACTGTAGCGACACCATCATCCGTCTACAGTAATTATTAGTTAAAACATTTTCAAATCAAAAACTGTAATCAATCGTAATTTTGTCTCCAATAAGCAGGACAAAATTTGGGCTATAGAGGATTAAGATTAACTCAATTAAAATGCTTGTAGAGCATTAAATATAACAAATTTCAATATAAAATATATATTCTAAAATGGTAAAGATATATGTGAGTGACATAAGTATATGACGTTACCATGACAACAAACAAACAGAAAAACGTCAGTGTCCGAATTCATTTATCTGGTGCTGTATATAACTTTATAAAATCAAATAAACTTCTGAACCGAAAAGTTAATTCACTTCTTTTAATCTTTAGGTACCGAATTTTCACAAATCTGCATAGAAACCAAACTGGGGCCACTAGGGTCCATTTGTGGTTTTTTTCTGAAATTTAGCTTTCTAGATGCACCTAAAATATTTGAAACAATGTTCAGATCTGTTTTCAACATTTTTATCAAGTAGTTTTTAATATTAAAACAATTTAGGTTGATAATGAGGAATAAATAAAGATATCGTGAATTCTAAAAACAAAGAACAATAATTAAAAATTAAATATTAAAACGTGGGGTAGCTAAGTTACCCTGTTCAGGAGTCTAAGGGTTAATAAATGTAATTGTATTACAGTAATTTTCCCTAATTAAGTAAAATGAATCTTTAATGTCTATTAGTTTAGGAAGTATTGATTTACTTTATTAAAATCGTACACTTCTGCTTATCATTGTACAAGTGCATTGTAAAAATTAGTAACTAAGATAAATATTCATAATAGTAAAATGAAAAATGTTAAGAAAAATTTTGTTATTCTAAAATCGAATATGTTTTAGTCAGACTGTCAGTAAATATAAAATTGACCGTTAGTGTCGATTAAATTACACGTTCGTTATTAATTACAATAAATACAAACTTGGATAATTAAAGTATTAACTTTGAAAAACAATTTTGATCTTAAAATTTACAGTTTAATCTTGATTTAATAACATTAAAACTTCAATTCACGGATACAGTACCCATATTTATCAATGACACGTTTTTTTACCAAATTCTGCATTTATTTCTATGAAATCAAATTTTTGTGATTTTACAAACATAACTTTAAATGGTAAAAAATGTAACGTACCTATATTTATCAATGACACAGTTTTTAATTAAATTCTGCATTTATTTCTATGAAACCAAATTTTGGTGACTTTACAAACATAATTTTAAATGGTAAAAAATTCAATATACCAATATTTATCAATGACACAGTTTTTTATTAAATTCTGCATTTATTTCTATGAAACCAAATTTTAGTGACCTTAAAAACCTAATTTTAAATGATAAAAAATTTAATATACCCATACTTATCAATGACACGTTTTTTTACTAAATTCTGCATTTATTTCTATGAAACCAAATTTCTGTGACCTTACAAACCTAATTTTAAATGGTAAAAAATTTAATATACCCATACTTATCAATGACACGTTTTTTTACTAAATTCTGCATTTATTTCCATGAAACCAAATTTCTGTGACCTTGCAAACACAATTTTAAATGATAAAAAATTGAATATCCATGAACGCAATTAATCAAAATATAAATCTTAAAATAAATATAACATACAATTATTACTTGTACCAACTATATTTTCACCAACGTCGCGTTAAGAAGAACTTCGTACGTATCTTTTCTTCGATGTATTGGTTTACAAAGCGAAGCGAAATGGTCGTATCAGGAACGAAAGGTGAATTGTTAAATTGATCTGAGACTTTCGTAAGACATCGATACAGATTTTTGCAAGGGTAAAAGCCGAAGGACAATGACTCGGGGCTATGTCCTAGTAGGATGCACCCCTGGCTAAGCTCGTATACGGCACGTCGACCGATCAAGACTCGGTATACGCTCCCTGCTCACAGTGGGGAGTCGGAGAATGGCATTATGGGTAGAGACCTTCCCTCCCTTCTCTCCAGACCTCCAGCGCGCATTGTCTGGCAGCCATATTGGAATAACAGCCAACCCCGTCGTGATTGGTCCGTTTTTTAACGGAGAACCCGTCGCTTGGCACAATACTTGTCCTGGCCATGGTTAGGCAATGCCTTGCTACGCGATAGACTATCAGTCGACTCCATGCTGTGCCTGCATCAAAATCATCTGCCAGTACCGGCTGTTATGATTCTCCTCGAGGTCGGACGGTATCGCGCAGGAACCACGATGATCGTGTTACCATGAAAGAAAATCCACTCGAAAAGTTTCTTCTTTCGAGTGTCTTCGAACTTCGGTGATTCCTGAGCGTTCGTTATACGTACCGATGAAGTTTCCAGGTCACCTCGAACGTTGTTTGGACGTAGCATCGAAGATACTTTAATTGTTATTTTTTTTTTTTTTTTATCGGAAGAACTGAAACATTTAACGGATAGGTCTGATAAGAAACATTTCCTTGCGGGAAAGTGCAACGAAATGGTGTGAGGTGTTGGCGGATTATTTCAGGACAGTGGTTGGACCTTGGTACCCTCGCAATTTTTCGTTATTCCTCCAAGTGACGTGAACAGTGCGAGAATAGAGTTCGCGACGCGCGGTGTACTACGATTATGAACGGTTCAGTGACTTTGATGTAAAACTGTGATGCACTGTGATCGTTACGCGATAGTCGCATTTTGGATTACTGTATTACGGATTACACTTCTCGAGGTATGTCAGTAGAAACACATTTGCTTACAAAAGGCTCGCCGATGCGATCGAATATTCATATAATAAGTACTCGTTTAAACAGTCATCTATCATGGTTATCGGTTCGACAGGAGGATTCTAGGATTCATGGTGTCGCATTATCTCTGTTTCATTTAGCTTCGTTGATATTAGTTTCTCCATTTTTGCACTATATTTGAAATAGGTGTTTAAAGTATTCAAATAATTTCTACGCGTAATTTCCAAGCAGTTTTCGAATAT
>SMSQ01010257.1:22867-35610 GCA_019453375.1 Ctenoplectra terminalis | reverse complement strand
GACCAGGACATTAAGAGTGACGTTACTACGTCACTTTTGGACATTTGATTATTACATTCGGACATAGGACATTAAGAACGTTATTACATTTGGACTCTCATTTTGGACATTGGACAGTGATATCTGCTAAGTTGTGTTGTATACCTAAATATATTTAATAAAGTATTGTTATTGTTTTGGCAAATTGTTTTTTGCTACATATACGGCTCCACGAACTCTGTGGGAGCCAAACAGTGACCATTGGCTATTTAAATTGCAATTTTCGAGAAAAACAAAACGTATTCTCAAATTTCAAGATGTTCAGAACATTTTGAAGCCAGGCCGGAGTGAAACAAATAAATAAAAAATATGAAAAATTTAAGATGAACTCATGCGTCCCCGTATGCACCGGCTGAAACAGCGTATAAGTTTGCATAACGAATTTATTTATGCGCGATGATAATGTTTTTTAGATGTCAGCCCAAAAGGGACAAAGTGAAAAGTCGGAAAGTTGATTTATAATAGGGTTTCTTCAGATATGGTCAGCCATGGGACAAATGCGTGACACCAACAAGGCGCTGAGCCCAATGATAGCTGCTGACCCGAAATTCTTACCTTAACAAGTATTTAATTTTTCTTCCGTTTTTCAAGATTATGTTAACCAAGTAAATAAGCATTAGTAATAAAATTGGCAATTTTATAAAATTAACCCATCTTTTTGATCCAATATTTTAACAGCGACACTTACTCTGTGATTGACGAGTATACTCGTCATCGCTCGATTTCCGTGACACACATAGTTGCGCGCTCTCTTGTACATCGACAAGGATACAAAAATTAGATACAGTCCACTCAACCATTCGAAGGGAATTCAATAATTCGTTTGGATAGCGTCGTTTAATCGTCGCCAAACACGGTCGACGCTGCGACGCACATACACCGTACAAACCGTATTTACGACTGTAATTTTATCCACGTTACATTTTATGCAAAAACTAAATTTCTAAAAAAGAATTCCGTGCTATTAGTTACACTATCTACGGCATTATTTCAAACAGAAAATTTCTATCACTCTTTTACACGTCGACACCGTAGAACTTCAGCTTTCGAAACAGCGTGTCGTTTTTCACTTTGCTCGCGAAATAACTCAAGGAACGGTGGTAAATAAAATGGCTGCCGATAAAGTGTATCTTCGACAGTGCATTTTATTTTTTCACCTTTCGGTTCAATAAAAAGTGTCTCTAAAACAATTGAAGCTGTTCCGAGTCTCTGTATCTATTCCGTTTTTTTTTTTTTACACGATTTTGAAATATCTAAAACCCAAAATTAATCACTCACAATTATTCTCCGCTAATGCTTTAGCAGTCAGCAATTCCTCGTGCTCCAGCAACAGCTCCACAGCCTCCACGAATTCCTGATCGATTGCTCGAAGAAGAGCATCCTTCGTCTCGACTCCCATTACTATCAATAATTCAACCATTTCCAAATTTTCCGCGTCGATCGATAGAGACAGGGCCCCGCGGCCCAAACTGTCCACGCAGTTTATGTCCAGAGACTTGCCCTGAAAGTCAGACGCGTTATTCGTTGAGAAATACGTTGATCTATAGGAAAGAATTCATTTTTGTTTCGAAGACGCACGTTGACGTCGCCTTTCTGAGCGGACTGGATGAATCTTTTGACGTTTGCCAAGTCGCCTCTTTCCACTGCCAGAAGATACTTCTTTTCTTCGATGTTCAGAGGCCTTGGAAGGTGGACCACGTAGGTGTGTGGCTCGTTCGGTTGAGCCTCCAGCTCTTTTTCTGTCTTCTCGCAGCCCATTTTGGACCACGGAATCGAGTGAAACGTTCTGGCAGCTTCTGTTGGATAGGAATGAATTTTTGTTAATTTAGAGCGACTGCGTTTTGTCACTTTCGCTGCCGATCTCGCGCGGAGTCTAATGTGGTATTTAGGAAGTAATTTTGACTCTAATGTGTATCATTAGTTGGCGCGTTGTTAAAATATTGTATTGGGAAAGGTTTGCTGTTCACTATGTAGCGAATAGTTTTTAATAATAATTTTGGTAATGAATATTTTNAAAAAAGAAATTCAAGGTTATCAAAATACCCCTCATATCTCCTTTTCGTCTTACGNTTTCAATAGTGAATTCTTTTTAATAATCATTTTAATAATGAATACTTTTTAATAATAATTTGAATAATGGATACCTTTTAATAATAATTTTAATAGTGAATACTTTTTAATAATAATTTTAATAATGAATACTTTTTAATAATAATTTTAATAATGAATACTTTTTAATGATAATTTTAATAGTGAATATCTTTTAATAATGAATACTTTTTAATAATAATTTTAATAATGAATACTTTTTAATGATAATTTTAATAGTGAATATCTTTTAATAATGAATACTTTTTAACAATAATTTTAATAATGAATACTTTTTAATAATAATTTTAATAGTGAATTCTTTTTAATAATCATTTTAATAATGAATACTTTTTAATAATAACTTTTTAATTTTAGGTGATAATTCTAACTTTTAATCCAGTGAATAGTTGCTAACGTGTATGGATACTAACAAAAACGTAAGGCAATAGATTTAATAGGCTCAAAAAAACTAATAAATCTCTTACGCATATTCACGCAAGTTCTTTTCTAGAGCGCTAACTTAATACAGAAACAACCACCAACTGCATCAAATCGCCGAAAAATAATCCTTTTCCACGACAATACTCGGCTTCCTGCTGCTAAAGCCGTAAAACAAACACTGATGAAGTTCGAATGGCAGATTCTCTCACACCAAACCTACTCTCCGGACCTGGCACCAACTGATTATCATCCATTTAGATCCATGCAACGCGGTTTGGTAAAAACACATTTCCCTATTTACGACCGAGTTGAAAATTGGGCTTCTGAATGAATAAACCTCCAAAGACGAGGTTATTTTAATCCTTATACAAAAAGCAATATACATAAAATTACAGTCGTAAATTCATCAAACCTATCCGTTAAAATTCTCTGTATCCAAACAATATATTCCAATTAACCAGAATCCACTGCATAATTTTCCTAAAAAAACAGACTTTCCATGTTTCCTCGCCAAGATCTTCCATTAAAAAAATATTCTCTTTATCACGATTAATTTCTCTCACTTTCCTTTTACCACCAATGCACTTCAATGCAACTCCGAAAACTCTGTCTTCCATTAAACCACTTCCTAACGTCCACCGATAATCATACTTAAAACAATTCCACTTACGAACCTTTATACCCTTACACAATTCAGAATTTTCTCAATCGCTTTTCTGGTTTCCACTACACCATCCAAAACAAAGCACAAAAGAATTTCTTCGCGTGCAAATGGTCAACTGCGCACGATTGTCGGAGGAACCATCGATACCAGACTCGTGGAGAAAATATTGCGGATAAACGACGCTGTCGAGCCCAAGTTCCGCTTATATAGAGGATGATGGAAATCGAATTACGAGTATTAACCGAGACCCTGTTTATTTGCGCGGTCGCTTAAGGCGCCGTACACACACGGGCTAATTTGCTTATCGATATCTCGTTAGCCACGTGAGGGTTTGTCAGACGGCACTCGGGAAGAATGGAGGCAATAATGGCGGCGGAAGAGTGGTATCGGGTGAAACTGACCGATGCTATTTTATTTTTTTTTTTTATTTTTTTTTTACTATCAGTTTGATTTAAAGCGTTCACGTTAACACTAGATTTACGGAACCCGTCAATTTGACTCGTTTTAGATTTCATGATTAACTCTTTGCACTGGCGAACTTTTTTAAGTTTCAAAGGACTACCGTGAAAACTTAAAGTGTTCTTTTGGAAAGAGGAACAGAAAATTAGTGATTAGTGATCACTAAACGGTACGCGAATGGAAAAAGTAGTCCTGTGTAAAAGATATTGACGAAGTTTGGGACAAATTTGAAGTCTCTATTGTAGAAAAAGTTTGAGATTTTTTCGAGGCGAAAAAGAGATATGCAGATCATTTTGAGAACCTTGAATCTCTTTCTTTGATATAAAAAACATTGAATGAAGATTTTGGGTTTTGGTGAGTTGTTAATGGAGATATTTTTTTCTATGTAAAAAATATTGAGGAGTTTTGGAAATTTTAAATTCTTTAAAAATTTTGAACTTTTAACTATTTACGGCTAAGATTCTATCGACAGAGATAAGTATAGTGTTTTTCAATAGTGTTGAAAGATTCTTATAAGATAATTATAATAAATAATATAGTGTAATATTAATATAACATATATTATTTATTATATTATTTTTAATATATAATTTAGGAAGAATTTCAATCTCCAATTGTGGAGCAACTAAAAATTCTCATAGTAGCCCCGAAATTGTCTTATCTTTATTATATTATTTTTAAATATAATAAATATAAGACAATTCATAGTAATTAATGTAATTCATAGTAATAATTCATAGTAAAAATTAAACATAAATATAATACAATCTCATAGTAGTCTCGATATTGTCTTATATTTATTATATTATTTTTAAATATTATTTTTAAATATAATAGATATAAGACAATTTCGAGTCTACTATGAGAATTTTTAGTTGCTCCACAATTGGAGATTGAAATTCTTCCTAAATATTAAATGAAAAGACGTCATTCCTAAAAAAGATTCATAAAAGGTTGATTATAGGTAATTTAAGAATTAATAGCTAATTTATGTGAAAATACTGCAATTTATACTTTATTGCGCGCCAGTTTTCATCGAGGAGAGGATGCTTGGCGGTGAACAGATCGATTTGAAAGATTCACGAGTTAAGGGTATCGTAACTTTTAGGGGCTGTTCGAGATACAATCCGCGTAAAAAGATCCTGTGAAAGGAATATCAGAGACGATCATGTTGCAGAGCTATAACAGGGAAAAGTGCTAAAACGCGTCTGAAGTTTTGCTTTTTTTTTGGCAGTAATTCGACAATATTACATGGACGATACTTTGTTACATTATATTATAATATCTGAACCAAGTGAATCATAAAGGTATTAAAAAAATTTTGCCTCGAAAAATACAAGGTAGGTGAAGGAAAAATGCCTGTTTCTTATTAAATTTATAAAAAATTTAATATATATGTTGCTATCGAAGTTTTACTTATTTGTTGTTTAAACTGTATACTATGAAACGAACACCACTAAATTAACAATAATTAATCAACAATTGTTCTCGTATATAATCTGTATTCCTATATACATTTGCAATATAAAAAATTTATTCCTTGACAACTTTAAAATAAAGTAATAATAAAAAAAAGAAAAAGAAAGGGGAATTCTATTAACAGGTAACCAAAACCCAACATATTTAATCAATATTTTTTATACGAAAAAAAAAAAAAGAAGTTCCATTAACAATTTACCAAGACACTCAAGATTCTCAAAATGGCGTATATCTTTACCTTTCGCCACCTAAAAACTTCAAACTTTTTTTACAGTAGAGACATAATATTTACTTTCAACCTCGTCAATCTTTCTCACCCGAAAAGAAAAGGAATACTATTAACAACGTACTAAAACCTACCATCTTCAGCCAATATTTTTTATATTAAAAAAAGAAATTCAAGGTTCTCAAAATAACCTCTATTTCTCTTTTTCATCCTACAAAAATCTGAAACATTTTCTACAGTAAATACATTAAATATACCCTAAATCTTATCAATATTTTTTACCTCCACCCTAAAATGAATTTCATTAACAACTTACTAAAATCCAACATCTTCCGTCAATATTTTTCATATGAAAAACAGAAATTCAAGGTCTTCAAAATAACTTCTATTGCTCTTTTTTGATTTCCAAAAATCTTAAATTATTTTTACAGTAAATATATCAGATTTACCCTAAATCTTATCAATATTTTTTACCTCCATCTTAAAAAGAATTCCATTAACAACTTTCTAAACCCTAACATTTTCGATCAATATTTCTTATATTAAAAAAAGAAATTCAAGGTTATCAAAATACCCCTCATATCTCCTTTTCGCCCTACAAAAATCTTAAACATTTTCTAGAGTAAATACATTAAACCCCAAATCTTATCAATATTTTTTACGTCCATCCTAAAATAAATTTCACTAATATACCGAAACCTGAAATTTTTAATCAACACTTTTTATATTAAAAAAAGAAATTCAAGGTTCACAAAATGGCCTCCATATCTCTTTTACGCCTCGCAAAAATCTCAAACTTTTTCTACAATAAATACATCACATTTACCCTAAATCTTATGAATATTTTTTATCTCTCTCTCCTAAAAAAGAATTCCATTAACAATTTACTAAAACCCACCATCTTCAGCCAGTATTTTTTATATGAAAAAAAGAAATTCAAGGTTCTCAAAATTGGTTGTATTTTTCCTTTTCTCGCTACAAAAATCTTAAACATTTTCTACAATAAATACATTAAATCCTAAATCTTACCAATATTTTTTCCTCCACCCTAAAATAAATTTCATTAACATACTGAAACCTGAAATTTTTAATCAATACTTTTTATATTAAAAAAAGAAATTCAAGATTTTCAAAATAGCTTCTATTTTTCTCCCCCCCCCCCCCAAAGATCTCAAACTTGTTTTACAATAAATACATCACATTTACCCTAAATCTTACCAAAATTTTTTACCTCCACCCTAAAATAAATTTCTTTAACATACCGAAACCTGATACTTCCAATCAACATATTTTTCCTCTAAAAACCGACCAAAGAGCTCAAGATTCTCGAAACAATCCCTTCGCTCCTAACCTCAGCCGACAAACGAGGACATCCTGACTAATGACGTCTCCTTAAAAGATACCGTCGTAGTTATCGCCACGTCTTCCGCGTAAGAAGCTCAAAGCAGTGATAGGAGTTCAAACAGCATTAAGCTCGATCATCCTCTCAAACCGTCTAGTTACAACTGCGAAATTCATTAAACTGGCCCCGTATTAAAGTGTTCTCTCTTGCAGCTTACCAGGTCGTCCGATGGAGGAGGAACGAGGGGTGAAAAAGAGGCGGCCAACTGTTTGCACTGCGGCTTCATCCACTCTTCTCGTTCCACTCGATGTTTGCTCGATGGCTGGATCCACGAGGATGTTCAACGATCGTTGATCTATACCCGGACCACCCACCAGCCACCGAGTTTTTTTCCACTTTGATCGGTTAGTTTTGAAGGAGTTTCGATGGGCCGTTGAAAAGTTGTTCCGACTCGATTAGTCTGGCAATATCAACAGGTATTTCGTTGAAGGGTGTTTATTTACGTCGGGTGTGTATAATCCGCGATCTGTGGGCAGCGTGTGGCTCTTTGGTATTATTTATGTAGTCTTCGAGATTAATTAATGAAAGATTAATTAAGGAATCCGTTAATTTATGCAATTAAGAACATTGTAATACCGTCACAGGTATAAGATAGAACGATGTTTTGTTGGATTTTAAAAATCATTTCTCACGGAGTTTATTTAGACAGAACTCATTTTATTACTATATTAAAAAAAAAATGGTTATTTGTGATTAGAATTACGCAACTAATAAAATTTAAAGTTCGGTTATACGCCGATCAAGATTAATTTAAAAACTCCTTAATTTATGCAATTAAGAATATTCCAATGGCGTCATAATTGTAAGATAGAACGATGTTTCGTTGGATTTTAAAAATCATTTCTCACGGAGTTTATTTAGACAAAACTCATTTTATTACTATATTAAAAAAAAAAAATGGTTATTTATGGTTGGAATTACGCAATTAATAAAATTTAAATTTCGGTTATACGCCGATCAAGATTAATTTAAAAACTCCTTAATTTATGCAATTAAGAATATTCCAATAGCGTCATAATTGTAAGATAGAACGATATTTCGTTGGAGTTTAAAAATCATTCCTCACGGAGTTTATTTAGACAGAACTCATTTTATTACTATATTAAAAAAAAAAAAATGGTTACTTATGGTTGGAATTATGCAATTAATAAAATTTAAATTTCGGTTATACGCCGATCAAGATTAATTTAAAAACTCCTTAATTTATGCAATTAAGAATATTCCAATAGCGTCATAATTGTAAGATAGAACGATGTTTCGTTGGATTTTAAAAATCATTTCTCACGGAGTTTATTTAGACAAAACTCATTTTATTACTATATTAAAAAAAAATGGTTATTTGTGATTAGAATTATGCAATTAATAAAGTTTAAATTTCGGTTATACGCCGCGGGCCGCGTGCGGCCCTTAGCCCTTAGTTATGAGATTTCCGAGATTAATTAATGAAAGATTAATTAAGAAATCCCTTAATTTATGCAATTAAGAATATTTCAATAGCGCCACAGTTATAAAATAAAACGATATTTCGTTGGATTTTAGAAACCATTTCTCACTGAGTTTATTTACACAAAACTCATTTTATTACTGAATTAAAAAAAAGTGTGGTTATTTATGGTTAGAATTATGTAATTAATCAAATTCCAATTTCGATATTTATCATACCTTTTTTTTTAATTTATTAATAAAATGAGTAATTAGGAATGGTTTTTTAAAAGTCAACGAAATATTGTTTTATTTTATTGCTGTGGCGGTATTATATTTGAAATTATTATTTTAAATTTGGCCTGTTTTTGGTGTGTATTCTAAATTACTTATGCACTGCTTTAATTTTCCCAGAGAAATAAAAATGTGAAAAACCAACAATGCAATGGCTTTTTTCCAAAAAGTGGTCCAACTATCCCGAACTTTCCCTATAATGTTATTAAATTTAATTAAACATAATTTCGATTTTGCTGTTTTAGTGTTGAAATTTTAGTGTAATATTTTGGGATAATACCTGCGGAAAAATTTTATTTCTAAAAAAAAAAACTATTTGAAATGCGTTCAGTTGTTGAATCGACAAATATAAAACGGAGTTTTGTATTCATTTTTTGGTCTCCCTTGCTCGTAGCGGAAATTCTGAAGTTGTTTGAGGGATGTTAAACGCAAGGAAAGTAAATGGACGGTGCTGACTCAAGGAAACTGCAAAATGTCAACAGCCTATGAACTCGATTCCCAGCAGGAAAAATAACACGCTCCGTGTGAGCTCGAGCCGCAGCAAAGATGAAAGAAAGACTTGAAACTCATGGTATCCCATAAAAACGCAATATTGCAGTTATACTTTGCACACATATTACGTTACATTAATTAAAGAAACGTTATCCCTTGCCTATAGCACTTAAAAATGATTACATAAATTATAGGCTGACACAGCGTGACACTATTGCCTATAATAAATTTCTAATTTAATTTATTGGGTTATCCCATAAGTGATACGGTGTTTTGGAACAGACTTTTGAAATAAAACAGTATTTTATTGGTTTATGGAAGTTACAGTTATTAAATTTTATTTTATTTTAAAATTTAAGGAAATTGTATTTTGGACTAAAATTAAAGCAATTAAATTTTATTTTAGTTTAAATCTTAAGGAAATTGTAGTTTGGACTAGAATTAAAATAATTATATTTAGTTTTATTTTTAAAATTAAAGAAATAATAGTCTGGACTAAAATTAAAATAATTAGCTTTTACTTTATTTTTAAAATTAAACAAATTATAGTCTGAACTAAAATTAAAATAATTATATTTTACTTTGTTTTAAAAGTTAAAGAAATTGTAGTTTGAACTAAAATTAACGCAATTAAATTTTATTTTACTTTAAAAGTTAATAAAACTACAGTTTGGCCTAAAATTAAAATAATTAAATTTGATTTTATTTTAAAATTTATGGAAATTGTAGTTTAGACAAAAATTAAAATAATTAAATTTTATTTTAGTTTAAATCTTAAGGAAATTTTAGTTTGGCCTAAAATTAAAATAATTAAAATTTATTTTATTTTAAAATTTATGGAAATTGTAGTTTGGACTAAAATTAAAATAACTATATTTTCTTTTATTTTAAAACTTAAAGAAAATGAAGTTTGAACAAAAATTAACGCAATTAAATTTTATTTTATTTTAAAAGTTAAGGAAATTACAATTTCGACTAAATTTAAAATAACTAAATTTTATTTCAATTGAAAAAAATGTACCCAAAAATACCGTATTACTTATAGAACGACCGCATACTTTTCTAAACGTGGTAAGTTTAGGTCTCTGTACATTTTTAACTACTTGCAATTCATTTTTATTTAAATTCCACAAATATACTAATTTAATTCTTGTATACCTATTTTACTTAAATATTTACAACCACAAAACCACCCCTAATTTCAATAATTTTTTAATATCTAACAAAATCCACTATCCTGAGTAATGCCGTAAAAATTTTGGATTCGAGACTGTCCTTTATTAAAAAAAACTATCAAAAATTCCAGTATCCTATAAAAATGTTATTTAATATTTTTATACCGCATACACGTGCACTACCAAACAAAAACCCGAGTAAAAACGGAGTCTTTCTCGCCAGTCAAAATTTTTGCATACCCTTTTTAATCACCTAAAACAATAAATAAAAAATAGTACAAAAAAAAACCTACACAAAATAAATTCCTCTAATCTTTCTCAAATATTCCAAACAAATTTTTCTATATTTCCTCTTAGCTCTCCACAAGGGAAAGCGTTTAGAATCCTTAAGCAAACATCCATGTCAACGAACCTTCTTAACAGACAGCCGATGAACAATTCCATTCGGCGAGCAATCGATATCAAACGATGAACAATCTATCGCGAAACGAATCGAGTGAAAGCATCCTTTTTTCCGCCGATCGTTCGGAAGTGAGAACTTTCTTCGTGTTGAAAAAACGCTATCGATGGCCACCGAGCGGAAAGAAAACGGATCTAAACGAGGATCCACGCTGTAAATAAATCTGTGGCCTCGAATTGAGAGATCTTCAGTGTCCGATTCCATTTCTAGCACCGAGTAACAAGGTTTCTTCCGTATCAAAGCGTTCACACAGTATATGCGAGTATTCGTGACTTGGATATCATTTATTATTCTTAATATGGTGTCGACGAGCTGTGTGTTAAGTTTCGCGAGACTGTTCGTTGTTTTGACGATATTTCTTAATTTTCTTGACAACTCGTTCGGCGATGAGAAGATCAAGGAGATTCCTGTGAACTTTCGGTATAAGGAAGATCTAGAAGCAGCTGGTAGTGAACACGGAGGCAAGTATTTTGCGAAAAGAAAAAGAAAAAAGAAATAGGGCGATAGCTGTTTGAAGGATGTTAGATATTTTTATTTGTAAAAATTAATTTTATCTGACTCTCCTGGAGAGAATGAATATATATTATTTAGTTTAAATATTGATGTACTCGTTTGAAAAAAAAAAGTGGTCCATCGTTTCTTAGTTTACACTGTTAAATAAATAATTAACTACATTTTTACTTTTTATTTAATTTAATTTTGCAATTAAATGCGTTTTACTAAATGCACTCTTTTATTTTGAAAGAAAATATGTGAATGAACTCTCATAAATGATTATAATAAGAAATTAGCGATGACGAAGAGTTTTCTGTTTCAATAATTTATACAAAGGAACTTTATAAAAGACAAGATTCGTAGGTTGAGGCGAATCGGATCGTTTTCTGTTTGATAGTGAAAAAATAATAGTAAAACTTTAGAAAGTTAACTTTTTATAAGTTCCTTTAATTTGAACACTAATAATGAAAAATTATTTTAAACTTAAAAATATTTTCTTTGACTCATCGAATAGAATAATTGAAAATTTAATCTAATCTCTGTAGATTTAATAGAATAATTTAGAATTTCATCTAATCCCTAAGACACAGTGATTTATTTATAAATAATGATATATCTTAAGATTAATGATATTATAATACTGAAATATTGTGAATTATATATTTTCTGAATAAAAGAACGTTCAATTTCTTATTTTGATTAGACTCGCTTCGGTATATTCTACTTAAAATTCAAATGGAATAAAATTTGAATTTTTAACCCCCTGTATTCAGAATTTTATTAGCTTATGACAATAAAATTACAAATCGATTACAGTTTTCAATTTGATTCGAAAATTTTGGAACCGATCATTTTTATAAATTGACTATCTGATATCGGTATAGTACTCAAATTTAGTAGTACAGTGATAAATAAATAAAATGAAGCTTAAAAAATATAGATACTACTTTTGCAAAATTCAGTAGTAGGTTCTAGACTTATTTTCGCCTATATTACCTATTTTTATTCCTAAAGTGGAATAATAATTTTTCTCAATGCCTGTACAATTTTTTAGTTCTACAATTCAATCTCCGTGAATGTTCATTAGTAACTCTTTCAGGAGACTCGATATCCTTATAGGAAACTTCCGAACTTAGCGACCCATTTTCTTCCAAGCCATCGAAGCACTTTTAATCAAATTTCTACTGAGTATTCTACTAATAGCTCCAAATAAATTTAGTGCACGGTTACTTAACGCCTTAGATTTTCAGAATCCACATTTTAAAACTTTTTTTTCCCTTAACTCTTCCTTTAACCTTCTACAACCACAACAAACAAACAAAAAAAAAAAAAAAATGATCACAATTTTTTAAATTTTAAACTGAAATACTTGACATTACCTACATTTGTCTATTTCTATAAGAACAGAAATATTGGTCCTTTTTCTTTTGCTTAATTTTTAAATATATTTTACGTTCACCTGTTAGCAATTGCACAACAAACTGTACATTCTTACAAATTAGAAAAATGTTCTAAACTTTCTCAGTAGGCTAAGTCCAAGATAGTTCGACCACTTTTTGGAAAAAAAGCCACTGCACAGAAACAAACAAAAAAAAAAAAAAATT
>SMSQ01010257.1:11216-21808 GCA_019453375.1 Ctenoplectra terminalis | reverse complement strand
TACATTTGTCTATTTCTATAAGAACAGAAATATTGGTCCTTTTTCTTTTGCTTAATTTTTAAATATATTTTACGTTCACCTGTTAGCAATTGCACAACAAACTGTACATTCTTACAAATTAGAAAAATGTTCTAAACTTTCTCAGTAGGCTAAGTCCAAGATAGTTCGACCACTTTTTGGAAAAAAAGCCACTGCACAGAAACAAACAAAAAAAAAAAAAAATTATTCATAATTTTCACCTTTGGTTTCCAATTTCGTAGTACAAGAAGTTGTAAACTTATTAGCGCCAGAACGAAAAGCCATCAGTTTCTTGGTAAACCATAATAATCCCAATTAACACCTTCCTTTCATCGAGTTGGAGAATTCCTTCAGAAAGTTTGGCCGAGAAATGAAAAGCTTTATTCGCAATTAATTGAAACAGGTGGAGGCAAGCACGAGGAAAAGGGTGGCGGTACCGAATACGAGGAGGATCATCGCAGCCTCGACGAAGAGAAAGGTGACAAGGTATAACACCATTATTCAAACTTTCATTGCGAATTTGTAAATCTTTCATTTAATTAGATATTCATAAGAAATTTCACAAGCTATTTTATTCAAAACGAACGTAAGTATTAATACATTCGAAGCTGGTATCGAGAAGCGACGTTATTTATGAGATAACCTAATAAAATCAAATTTAACAGAAAAAAAACCATCTTGTTATAATAAATATAATTCGTGAAGAAATGTACCTGCAGTATTAACACTAGCTTTACACTATACACAAGTTTATACAATAATCCAGCTTTTCAAATAACAAAATAACAAAACTGTTCGACGCTTACAGACTTTAACCGTTTGAGTCCCAAGCAGCGCGATCGCGCTCTTCAGATTTTGTGTCGAAAAATCCCATTTCGGGCGCTATGGACAACTGACGGTGCTTAATTTACTGACGCACATACATCGGCACATTACAGCTCCTTTTTTAAATGTAAATAATATAAATAAAACATTTTGTATTTCATTGTTATCCCGTCAATAATTTTTATCGAACAAAACTTGAAATATTTAAATTCAATTAATATTTATTATTGATTAATATAATATAAATATTAATTGAATTGTAAATATTAACTGAATTATAAATATTAATTGAATTATAAATATTAATTGAATTGTAAATATTAATTGAATTGTAAATATTAACCGAATTATAAATATTAATTGAATTATAAATATTAATTGAATTGTAAATATTAATTGAATTGTAAATATTATTTGAATTGTAAATATTAATTGAATTATAAATATTTCAATTCAAAAATGTGCGAGCCCTGGAAGCGCGTTGAGCGAGCAGAATGCTGTACTCAATGTGTAAATGTTATTTTTATTGCACATTAGTAATTTTATTTACACATACCTGTAACAATAACAATTAACTTGCCTTACGATTCAAGTTCCAATAGCGCGTGGCATAAACAACATTAACACGTTGAGTGCCACGTCAGCCATCGGTGGCTGACACTGAACTTTCCGTTTAGGCCGCGTCAACCACCGGTGGCTGACTGTGTAAAACACGATATGAAACTAAAAAGTTTACATCGTTTTAAGTAATCACTGAAAATTTATTTAAAATTTACTTAATCCTTATCTATCACAGGATTATATCATTAAGACATTTTAATGGATTTTATTGAAACACGGTCATTTTTTTTCAAACGATGCTGAGGATTTACACGGATGTCCACTTGTTCAGGGCCCGCCTGACGGCTAACCGTGGCCTGAACGGAACGGCACAAGAATTCGGCGTGGCGCTTAAAGTGTTAAGGTCGATCACACGTCGGGCCATTTCACGGTTTGGTTCAGCGTTCCAAGTTGCCACTGTAGCTATCGCTATTTAAAATATCTATCCAATCACCGTTTGCGATGTTAGCAGAACTTTCACTGTCCTCGTCGACGCTTAATATTCTTTTCGAAGACATTTCCAACCCTTTAACCGCGGCTGTGTTTTATAAACCGCGTACTAAAATTATAGCCAGAGGCGGGTGCGGTATATAAACAACGTGTTAATTTTTGCTAATATCAAATAGCTGTGGCTTGTATACCGCTGAAATAAAAATAAAATAAATACGATAAAAAGAATCTTTTAAAATAGAATATCACTTCGGTGATGTAAAATTAGAATTTTTCTTTTTTCTTTCCGTTTGGAGCGATCGGCTGTGCTAAAAGTACCCGCACTTAAAAGGTTAAGAGTGTCTTTCTAATATTTTTCAAGAAAATATATCTGCACGTCCGAATGCGGTTAAGAAAATTAATAAGCGTTTGTCGCGTGTAGCACGAACGACGTACCACGTCTCTCGCACGATATTGTAAGCGAAAGGGTTAAATAACAGAATTATAAATTACGTTCTGTCAAAAATAAGCAACTGTCCGGATACTTTTCAGATTTCGCACAATTTCTGCAATTTTCTTTGTGAACTTCGAAACCCATCAAAATGGCGGGTAAACCTAGTGTTAACACTAGAACTACCAAAGTGGTCAAAATGACCCATTCGTAATTTTTTAGAGAATTTTTATAAATTAACTACGGTGCCTTCGAGCAAATTTTCCGCGATTTTCTATTAAAAATATAGATAAACTTTTGTCTGAATTGCATCACATATTATTTTATATACTTTCCACATTGATTTCTTCGGTAGAAATAAGTATACTTTAATCGTCGGTAGTTCTAGTGTTAAAGTAGACTTATTTGTAGCGAAGAAATAAAAATGATAGGTATTTAGAAAAATACTTATAACAAGGGTAACAATTCTTTATGCATATTTTTTACAAAAAATTATGGAAAATCCTCAAAAATTCATTATTGTAAATTTCTAAAATTTCTATAAGAAATTATGAACAAGTCATTTTGACTTGTCCGGTGGTTCTAGTGTTAATAAGTTCATGGCTCGTGTTTCGTTACGCGAAGTTTCAATTTAGAAAATAATAAATTATAAATAAATTTGGAATCTATGTAGGTATAATATCACAGCTGCAGCAAATCTCGTTGGCAGGATGCAGGATTCTCTTTCTCTTGCGGCCGTCCTCGTCATTGTCGACGTCCAAGACTCTCTCCCTTTTTATCGCCCGTAATATTAGTGTCCGCCCGATGTTCCCTGGGGATTATTTATTACACGGTCGTTGTTGCTCGAACGACATCTTTGCAACGGCCGAACGACGCTTCTTTCTTCACCGGGAAAATATTCTTCGTAACGACCGGACGATATTTTCGCCCTTTTGTGCGGCACACGCGCTCCTGATATTGCTTCTCACTTTTATCCTTACGGAGACGCTGGCCATAATTAATTTGTCCAAGGATCTTCTTGCTTACCGCGAAACCCTTAGAAGTTGACAGGAAAGCAAAGTTTCTTAGATTCTTGAATCTTTTTTTCTTTTACAGTTTTGTCTCTGTGCTTTGTACCATCGTTGTTTATAATGCGAGTAGCTGTATTAGGTTTTGTGTGGGAGAAATATTTTTTTTGGAAGGAAACGGTTGGCGATCAAACTTGATGAGAGAATGTTTAGATAATGGATATTGTTAATTTAATGCTATTTTTTTTTGTTATTATTTTCTTTGTTTTAGGAGGATAAGTGGAGTGTTAGAAGTGGTAATAAATTATGAAGGAAATTTAAAATGTGAATTGGGGTATAGATAATATAATTGTGATTATGTGAGTGTAATTGTTATTGTATGAGTATAAATGTAATTATATGAATATAACTGTGATTATATGATTATAATTGCGATTATACAAATGTAATTGTAATTATACAAATATAATTGTAATTATATGAGTATAAATGTGATTACATGATAATAATTGTGATTATATGAGTACAATTGTAATTACATAATTATAATTGCGATTATACAAATGTAATTGTAATCATATAAATATAAATGCGATTATATGAGTATAATTGTGATTGCATATTTGTAATTGTGATTATACAAATATAATTGTGATTATATGAGTATAATTGTGATCACATAAATATAATTGTGATTGCATGAGTATAATTGTGATTACATGAGTATAATTGCGATTACATGAGTATAATTGTAATTACATAATTATAATTGCGATTATACAAATGTAATTGTAATCATATAAATATAAATGCGATTATATGAGTATAATTGTGATTACATGATTGTAATTGTGATTATATGAGTATAATTGTGATTACATAAATATAATTGTGATTACATGAGTATAATTGTGATTACATGAGTATAATTGCGATTACATGAGTATAATTGTGATTACATGATTATAATTGCGATTATACCAATATAATTGTAATTATATAAATATAATTGCGACTATATGAGTATAATTGTGATTGCATGATTTTAATTGTGATTATACAAATATAATTGTGATTACATAAATATAATTGTGACTGCATGAATATAATTGTAATTACATAAGTATAATTATGATTATACGAATATAATTGTGATTACACAAATACAAATGTGCTAATCTAATTTCTTCTTTAATTTAGAAAACGTCTTCATTTTAACAGATTTGAATCCCATTTTCTATCATTTATTCAAAACCGGAATAATTTCTTCATAAAACCTAACAAGGAATGTAACACACTCGACAAACATTGATTTCAATGAAATTTTTACACGGTACAGATCACGAAAAAATATTAGACACCTGTTTCTTTTACATCAGCCATCGTTCACTTTGAAAATACGATATTAGCCCTCGAAACAGCCCCTTTACCATATAATATTTTTTCTTTCTTTATTTCAATACCAAATTTCCTCGCAAATATAAAGTCTCTTATAAATATCGGCTCCACTTTATCGATCACCTATATACACGCTTTAAAACAGGGCTACAAAGTCTTTCACGAGTTCGACAAGGGCGAGAAGGGCCACCACGATAAGGAGGACCATAAGCAAAGGTACGACGAGAAAGAGGGCGAGGAGGAGAAGAAACACGAAGAAGTGGATCATTACGATGAGACTCGCCACGGGGAGGAAGGTGACAAGGCCGCGAAATTCGACGAAGAGGGCAAACACCAAAAAGGTTACAGCACAAAAGGAGAGCACAGCGTATTTAAAAAGGTTCGTTTAACCCAGTGTTTCCCAAATTTTGTTGTGCTATGTCCTGACCCTTTCTAAAATTCTTATACCCTTCCTCTCGAAGATACACATAATTTTTAACCCTTTGCACTCGACTGGCACCGCTACATGCATAATTTTCTTCATAGATTAAGTTTGAAATTAAATTCTGTATCTTCAGTAATTCAAACACTTTTTTTTTTTTTTTTTAGAGTGGTCACATTAACATTGAAGTCATTAGTGACCATTAAACGATACACGAATGGTTATTACAATGATACAATGTTTTCTAAAGTGAGATAATACATTTTGCTTGTAGTGAATTTAGCAGGTTTATGTGTCTAAAAAATTCCAGTACCCTATGGGTGTTGTCGGGATCGTTTAGGTTGGATCTCATGTCCGCCTTGATGTCGAATCTGATTCTGTGTTGTTTTAAAATAAACTATACTGACCAAATAAATGAAAAATCGTAAATATTTATAATTTTCTGTTTCTCTTTCCGAGAGAACGCTAAATATTCACGGTAGTCCTTTGAATCTGAAAAATTGAAATGCTCACTAAAGAAACTCGAATGATAGGTTCTACGAAGAAATCTCTAGAAAATTATCGAGCAAACACATAGTAAGTAAATTTTCAAAACGCATAACGGAGAACTGAAATTCAAGTAGAAAATAATTTTAACGAAAGACTTTTCTATATTATTTTAATTATTAGTAATTATTTATTATTTAAGTTCAGTGAGATCCTTGCGCTTGATGCTTCCTGTGAAGAGATTTTATGTCAGGTTTTAATTTAGTTAACTTTAGTCTCGAGTCTCCTCGTTTTCTTTTTTTTTTCTTTATTTTCTTTCTTTTTTTTTTGTTTTTTTTTAGCAGCAAATCATTTATGACACTAAAGCCTCGTTCAGCTAAATACGAAGATGGAAACGGTAACGATAGCTCTCTTGCCCATTTGATTGCATTTGGATATTTTAACAGGGTTCATTTTGAAAGGGTTAATAACAAATTCTTTGTATTTGTTTCAAATTGGAAAATTCGAATAAAAAGTATATAATTCGATTGGGTGAAGAATGATCCAACGGTTGTATTAAAAAGTTGATAACCTTCCTATATACAGGGTGTTGAAAAAACACCATTCAATATTTATATAGTATATAGAACACACTGTGCTGAGTAAAAAAGCCGTAGTAAACATAGATCGAAAGGTGAACCGTTTCTGAGATATAAACATTTTTGTTTACTAACATCATGATTTTAAAACACCCATTACAGTTCTTTGGAACACGTTAAACTCCTTGATCTAATTTAATTTCTATATCTCTTTTATCCATAAATTAAAATAATTGCTGACGACCCAAATCTGTTAATTCAATCTTGTAAAAAGAAGTTTTAAAGAAGTACTTCAGAAAATACATAAATGAAACGAAATACAATATCTGCTCGAATCGAGCATTTTAATCTCAAAAATACTTAACCCATTTGCATCGTTAGTCTAAACAGAGTGTTGAAAAAACACCATTCAATATTTATATAGTATATAGAACACACTGTGCTGAGTAAAAAAGCCGTAGTAAACATAGATCGAAAGGTGAACCGTTTCTGAGATACAAACATTTTTGTTTGCTAACATCATGATTCATTTACTATTGGCTTTTCGATAGTTCGTAACTGTGTAATACTAATAAGATCCACAATCGCCGATACACGACTGACTGATTCCGGAAGAAATCTACTGTCGGCGCTTGAACGAGGACATTCAGAACGCGGTTTATAAACACTGAAGTAAACGTCGCATGCGATCGAAGTAAGTTGATAATAATGCTGGCAAACAGAAACGTTCGTATCTCAGAAACGGTTCACCTTTTCACCTATGTGCGCTGAGGCTTTTTTACTCAGCACAGTGTGTTCTATATGGTATATGTAAGGTGGAATCAGGATTCGAACGGTTTTTCAGAAAAGAGTCTGTAGGCGTTTTTGATATGCGTTTTAATAATGCGTGTGTTCGCGCTGAAGGCGGTTACAATAATGTCCTTTCCTTGGACTATCGAGGAGTCGTGAGGACGTTCCCGCCAGTATATCTACCTGAGTTTATTGCCTTAGGTCCCAAGGAATTTCCCTTAAGTGGGGAAGTACCTTGACGAAACGCACGTGGTTTGTTTTAGCCGTTCGTCTACCGCGATTTCTCTAACATATAAAAATATTGAATGGTTTTTTTTGACACCCTGTACATTTATCGCTTTTATAATAGATTTAACCATTGTTTAATTAATGAGAAGAATCTTTGACAAAGTTTTTCCTGGCTATACTAAATCTGCCAATAAGAAAGGTGGATAAGAATTTTTTGCTGCTTCTTAAAGTTTTATTAATTTAAAAATTCAATCTTCTAAATATCGAACGCAGCAGATAAGTGTGGCTTGTGCGTAGAATTTAATTAAAGAATTATAAAACGGGGTGAATTTTGTAGGACGAGTACGAAAAGAAGCATGATTTTTACGACGAGTATCACGAAGACGGGGAACACGAGAAACATGGTGGATATCATCACGAGCATGAAGGAAAGAAGGGTGGACACGAGAAAAAGGGACACACGGACGCTGCTCGTCGTGAGGTTCGTTAAATTAATTTCTGTTTGAAAATTAATTAGCTGTGAATATGAATTAACTTTTTTGTGCTACAGTGGCGCCGCCGTGGCGACATTTGCAATTTTTTTGAGAGGTTAGGGTTTAAGTTACATTTCATATTTTTATTAATTCAAATTCTTTTTCACTTTGAAAGATAAAAATTAATCGAATAAATGAAAAATTGTAAACGTTTGTAATTTTTTTCGTTTCTAAAATGATGTTTTTTATTTTTATTGTTCTGTGGAAGTTAAAGAAGTTTAAGAGTGCAAATGGAGGCGAGTTGGATTAAAATATAAAATTGAACGCTCTTTTATTCAAAAAATATGTAATTTCCGATATCTCAGTATCGTAATATTATTAAACTTAATGTGTATATAAATATTTATAAATAAATCAGTGTGGCTTAGGGATTAGATGAAATTCTAAATTATTCTATTAAATGTGTAGGGATTAGATCAAATTTTTATAATAATATTATATTAAATCTATAGAGATTAGATCAAATTTAATAATAATATTATTCTATTCGATGAGTCAAAAGACAGATTTTTAAGTTCGAAACAACTTTTTATACACTTTTATTTATATTTTATTAATTTTCAAATTAAATGGGTTTCAATCACGAATTTATAAAAAATAATTAACTTTCTAAATTCTGTCTATTATTTTTTAATTATCAACAGAAAGTGATCTAACTCGCCTCGATCTACCCTATTTATTTCTATTAAAGAAACAAAAATTATATGTATTTCAAAAAAATACATAATGTAAGAAAAATAAATGTTTATCCATATTTTTAATAGAAAATCGTTGAAAGAATTTTAGTTTTCTAACATTTATTCAATTACGCTAATGATACTTTCCAGTAGTATCAGTGACGCGTTCCTTGGTATTAAAATGGTTAAATACAAAGTCAAATTGTTTTGAATAAATTATTGTACAGGTAAATTAAAATAGAGAATAAATACTTAATGTTTGAATATTAATTAATGTATCAGCATCATCATGGAAAGAAGAAGAAGCACGAGGAGGGTCATCATCATCGTAAGCAGAAGGGTCACAAGCACGACGAAGGCCACAATAGTCATCATCGAAACGATAAGAAACATGGAAAGAAAGGTGGACACGAGTCGGGGAAAAAGTGGTTCGCCAGCAATGGTCGTTAAATTTTTATAAAAGTATGTTTTTCTCTAAATATAAATGTGTGTTTTAAAAAAACAGTATCCTTCAGCTAGTCAAAAGTAGGAAATGAATGTTCGCGATTAAAAAAGCTCTTTTTCATCCAATTTTTCAAGCAAAATTCTGAATTTTTACGAACAAATTAAGCAACTAATAATACAATAATTTAGAAAAATTGCATAAATTGGATAAAACCTTAAATTGTTAATTCGTCGTTGAAATCGCCAATATTTTGTAATATAACGAAATCATTTATTTACTTAGAACGCTATTATTATTTTATAACATGTCATCAAATTATAATAAATTATGTTATTATATTCACATTCATATTCTGCTGAGTTTAGGTTAGCGAGATCCAAAAGCTTCTATCAAATTGCAAAGAGATCCTGGATTAATCCTTAACTGGTAAAATTGTGTCTGACATATTCTAATTATCTTCCACTTAAATATTAATTTTTCTAATAGATTAGGGATTTAAATTTTTTAAATAAATATATCAATATAACCAATATGATTATTGGTATTCAAAGTTTAAAATGTTTTATTAAATAAATTTTACTAATCATATTAATTAAATTATGATATATATAAATATAATTATAACACATAATACAAATATAAATTAAATGAATTCTAATAATCATATTAATTAAATCACGATATATATAAATATAATTATAACACATAATACAAATATAAATTAAATGAATTCTAATAATCATATTAATTAAATCACGATATATATAAATATAACTATAACATATAATATAAATATAAATTAAATAAATTCTAATAATCAGATTAATTAAATCATGATATATATAAATATAACTATAAAATATAATACAAATATAAATTAACTAAATTTTAATAATTTTATTAACCGCTTCGTTGTCCCAGTAACGTAACAAAAAAATCTATTTTCAATTTCTTTAGTCGTCGATACCCGCGTATGAAAAAACATTATCATTATCATTATCATTAAAATTATCATTGTCTGGATGGGACACGTAAATTACGAAGTAATCGTAAAGTTTATTACTACAAAAATTGCTGAAAATGTTGCCCATTCTGCCACGACAATGATCTACAGTGAGATCCGTTAAAATCAAGTGCACGTGTATTAGCCGAAAATTCAAGATCGATTTTCTCGAAAACGAAGCCTCAAACGAAAAATTTTTATTCGATTATTTTCCACTTATTTTTTTACGTAGAATCACCCCCTTTTCGTTTGTACCACCAGTCACCGAACGTCCTGTATACGAGATATCTCACGACTCTCATTTCCACACTGCCTTTTTCACCCAAGAAAACCCTCGCTGGTCCCTTTTCCTCCCTTTCTCGCATCCCTCTCTACACTATTGGCAACACACAAATCCATCGTCCGTTTATTGGGTCTTGTTTTCATCCCTTATTCCTTTCGCTTTTACTATCTTCTTCCTGTCCTAACTCCTTATGAAATATTTTTATAATTATTACCACAAACTATTAGGTTGGAAACTATGAAACGGGCGTTTTTTGTTTAGTCTGCGTTCAGCTGCGACCGAGAGAGATACATTGTAACGCGCGCTCGATATTTTTATTTACAAAGCTTAAAGGTATTCTTCTTACTCATTTTGTAAAATTTTTTCGCTTTTGTATCCCATTTTTATTTTATTTTTATCCTAAACCAGATGGAAACAAAAC
>SMSQ01010246.1:23015-36871 GCA_019453375.1 Ctenoplectra terminalis | reverse complement strand
AGCTCAACACAGACTAAACAAAAAACGCCCGTTTCATAGTTTCAAACGCTCGTTTCAACCTAATAATATTGTATTAACGTAGCACCGTAATATATTATTAGGTTGTCCCGAAAGTTTCTTCCGTTGTCTTCGCACAACAGCTTCATTTGCCAGTATTTATATAAATATTTAGACTTATCTATTAAACGAGAAATGCAGGAAGGTGATAAATCAAAATGGTTCCTACATAAAATAATAATATGGTCCGGAAATATGGTATACATTAAAAAAAAAAATCGTAGATTATCGTGAATATAGAAAACAAATGAAAACATTCATTATATTATTATAGTATATATTAAAAGTAATATAACCTAATATAATTGACACGTGTCGTGTTTTTCTCGGTTTAAAACTTAACGATCAAAGATCAGTTTTTTTTACGATAAATAAAATTGGTACCGCTGCAAAATCAATATGGAAAATTCCAAAGAAGAATTGATAAACTTAAAAAGAAGAGATTCCAAATATAAACAATTGACCATAGAACAACGTGATGGTATCTTAGAAAAATGATTACAGCGCATGAAAGAGAACAAGTTAAAACACGGTGACTAGCTGGAAAATATTTATGTTCCAAAGAAGCGTACAATAAGACCAAATCATATTTTAATTCAATTTAGGGAGTATCGTAACAAAATTATTCTTTTTTAATTATAGTTTTTCCAAAAAAGTTAATATAATATACTTGTCGTGTTAATTTTTACTTTTATTGTATTTTTTTTCCAAACGTATATCATATTTCCGGACAACAAAAGCCGCGAAATGTATACCATATTTCCGGACGGAGGGAGTAATATATTGCAAAACAAAAATGTTATGCATCTAATACTTATTAACGCTAGAACTACCGACGATTAAAGTATACTTATTTCTACCGAAGAAATCAAAGTGTAAACTGTGTAAAATAATATATAACGCAATTCGGACAAAAGTTTATTTATATTTTTAATAGAAAATCGCGGAAAATCTGGCCAAAGGCACCGTAGTTAATTTATAAAGATTCTGTAAAAAATTACGAATCGGTCATTTTGACCACTTTGGTAGTTCTAGTGTTAATACATCGAGGACCGGTCACGAGATATCTCGTATTTCGTTTCTTTGAATTTACAAAAGTGACAGGTAATTGTAAATAGAAAGTTACGTTTAAAAGCGACCACTTCAACTGAAAATTGAAACGAAGATCGATATTTACCGTAAGTGTAAATGTTTTGTAAAAGCAGATAAGTAAAAATTTTATTCGAGTTTAACTTCATCTCATAATAAGATTTTTAAAAAAGTCTCTGGTCTTCAATGTGTTAACACAACGAACGAAACTTTTGGGACAACCTAATATAATACCGAGTTTTGTCGCGGAATCAACGATACCGAGCGCAAAAGTGGTCACGACACGTCTAGCAGAATATGAGCGTGAATTATCGTGGTATTTTTAGCGGTCGCCGACTGGTGGTAGCGTAACGAATAGATTGTTGTACCCTCTGCTCCATTATGATTTATCTCGTTAAACGGCACGACGAACGCGTCTCTATTCGCACCGTCGAGCTCGATTGTGAGTTCCGACAATTCGCGTTGCGAAGACACGCTCCCTGTGCGAGGCAAGGGAAATCGAGCTGCGTGCACGAGCCGCTTTGGAATTTCACGCGACACATCGGCGTTACACGTAACGTTCGCTGCGTCGTGTAATCTTCCTGCTCGAGCGTTTCATGTTGGAGGCATTCGTAAGCATCGCACGACGATATTTACAGGGTATGCGACGTGTGGGGGAGTAATACGAGTTTCCAATTGTTAAAACATCGACGATGGGGTTTTGTTGTTGCAAATTTTTGTTTTGTTTTTTTATCTTGTTTTTGGTTTAGGGTCGCGGTAATGTTTTTGATTGTTGGCTTTGTTAGGATGGTGTGATTCCTTGTTTATTTAATGTATCGTGAATAAATTTAGGTTTTAACTCTGTTATGGTCTTCGAAATTTATTCGCTTCATTCAGGTTCGGATTTTATTAAAATTTGTGGCTCTTCATTTTGAGAAATGCAGGTCTTTAACGTGGGATTAATACTAATTTATTTTAAAATTATTTTACACTGTTGCATAGTTTTTTTTTAATGAGTGATCAATGATAAGATAACAATCTTTGAAATTTATTCGCACTAATCATGTTCCAATTTTATTAAAAGTGTTTCTTAATTCTGAGAAATGCTAGCTTTTAACATGAAATTAAAATAATTGATTTAAAAATTAACCGTTCGTTTCATAATTCTTTTAATTTTGAAAGAAAATACGTGAACTCTGGTAAATGATCAATGATAAGATAATAATCTTTGAAATTTATTCTTCCTAATCATATTCTAATTTGAATAAAATATTTTTTAATTCTGAGGAATACAAATCTTTAATATAAAGTTAAAATAATTTGTTTTAAAATTAATCCTTCCTTGCATAATTTTTTTAACTTTCAAAGAAAATACGTGAACTCTCATAAGTGATTAATAATAAGATAACAATCTTTGAAATTTATTCGCACTAATTATATTCCAATGTTATTAAAAAAGTTTCTTAATTCTGAGGAATGCAAATCTTTGACGTGGAATTAAAATAATTTATTTTAAAATTAAACCATCGTTGCATAATTTTTTTAATTTTGAAAAAAAATATGTGAACTCTGATAAGTGATCAATAATATAAATAATCTTCGAAATTTATCCTTCCTAATCATCTTCTAATTTTATTAGAAATGTTTCTTAATTTTGAGAAATAGAAATCTTTAACGTGGTATTAAAATAATTTATTTTAAAATTAACCCTTGGTTGCATAATTTTTTCCAGACTCCTTAGAGTTTTATTTCCTGTAAATGTTTGCAGTTTAACATCAAGCCACATGATTAATGCTTATCCTTTCAGAGACTAAAACAATTAATTCCAATGGAATTAATCAGTTTGGCTTCTGTGCGTTTCAGAGTTCTAGAAATTTGAATATGCACGAGATTCTGTCCCATATTCATTCGTGTAATTAGTATTCATTAGGCATGACACGAGCCGTGTATGCCAAGCTATGTTTGCTCACGATTCTAAATCAATATACAGTCGCCTAAATTCCAATGTAATTGTGTTATTACATTACGACAGGTGAACCAATACGCGTAAAGCGATCTCAGAGTGCATTCGTGTCGCCTAAACACGTTTCAAATGTCGCAGATATGTTATCACACTCGATTTACGATTTATAGATTAATGAGCTGGTTCTCTTAATCTAAATTCGTATTGCACAACGCTTTTTTTTCTTTTTTTATCGGTTAGTGAACTTTTTCAAAAATGTCACGTCAAGTGATCTTTACTCGATAGCATTAATATTCATATGAAACGAGAAATATGTACGCAATACACACTTTGCATAATCATTATAAATTAAAAACTTTATATGTTACAAAAAATTCATTAATAAAATTTTGTATGTTAATATTATTAATTATTTCAATTCTATTTAGAAAATTTTACTGCTATACCAAATAAAAAATACATTTTTACAATTCTTTAACCACAAAATTAATTTTCTTCAGGTCTCATTATTTTTATCCGATTTTTACATAAATGTTCATAAATCAAATTTTGTATGCTAATATTATTAATTATTTCAATTCTATTTAGAAAATTTTACTGCTATACCAAATAAAAGATACATTTTTACAATTCTTTAACCACAAAATTAATTTTCTTCAGGTCTCATTATTTTTATCATATTTTTACATAAATATTCATAGATACATACATAATTAATTAATTTCATTCAAACGAACACAATCTGTCACTATAAAAAGTACGATAAACCAAGATAAACTGGATCGAAACATAAATTAAATGGAAAGAAAAATTTTTATTTTAAAAAAAGCGTTTTACGATTAACGTTTAAATTAAATAGCTATTAATTACGAATTTATAACAGAAAGTTAGCTCTTTAAATTTTTACTAGTACTTTTTTCACTATTAACCCTTTGCACTCGTGCATAATTTTCTTCAGAGATCAAGTTTTAAATTAAATTACATATCTCGGTTAATTCAAACACTTCTTTTGCTTTAAAATAAACTAAATTAACTATGTAAATAAAAAATCGTAAACATTTGTAATTTTTTGTGTTCCTTTCCAAAAGAACACACTTTTCACAGCACTCCTTTGAAACTTAAAAATGTTGGCGATTGCAAAGGGTTAAACGAAAAATGATCCCATTCGCCTCGGTTTTATCCTAATTGCAACGAAACAGAGAAGTCGCGTTAAAATATTCTTTATCGTTCGAAAATATATATCAGCATTGTACTTTGATAGAATTTAAAATGTCGAAACAATTGTTACACAAGAGCATTATGAATGTGTGTTACATAAAGTGGAAATATTGCATTTCTGTGTTGCGATATTGCATATCTAGATCATGATACAGTGACACGCGACCAGACGAGGCCACCAGTCAATGGCAGAGAGGCATAAACCTTTGTGGTATTTATAGTACACATTTATAGTATCATAGTGCACGATCATATCCTTTGGAATTGGATAAATTATACAGCAGAGGTCTGATTATCCGAGGTTTCGTTTTATTCGTGACTGAATGACCCCGGATAGCGGAGGCCATTGCAAGAATTGTGTTATCGGAATCTCGTTAATAGAAGAATCCGACATGGAACGCTCCCATTGTATGAAGATTTCTCTTGTGTGTGATTCGTTTTAATTAGAGTGTACGATTAATACGATTGAAGGTTCAAGTTGCAAAGAAATATCATCTTAGCCTTAGAATGTTAATTCTTTCATTATGATGCTTTGAAGAATAAAAGCGCTCTTATTGGTAGTGTACAGATCAATAGTTCTGCTTAATATAACAGAAATATGCGTGTTTAGGTATGATTTATAATAAATTGTGGTATTGTTGGAATGGTAGTTTCTTTAGAATTTTTCTTCTTTTAATTTTGTTTTGCATTAATATTTCTTGTTCTTTTATTCTGCTTTGCTTATTTCTTGTTCTTTTATTCTGTTTTGCATATTTCTTGTTTTTTTACTCCGTTTTCTGCTTGGAGGCTGAGTCAATTAGAAACAAAGTTTCATGGTATTAGTGCGGCGGAAATTTTGGAATCGTGCGATACCTGGATTTTATGAGGGATGGTCGAAAGGGATTTCTGTCTCGCATACACACGTCGTGCACTTATACACATACACACACATTCTCTCCCTACAGTATAACAGATATTGTTGAACAGATATAATTTATTTAAAAATGAACCCTTCGTTGCACAATTTTTTTAATTTTGAAAGAAAATACCTGAACACTCACAAGTGATCAATAATAAGATAATAATTTTCGAAATTTATTTGCTCTAATCATGTTCCAATTTTATTAAAAATATTTCTTAATTCTGAGAAATGCAATGCTTTAATATAAAATTAAAATAATTTGTTTTAAAATTAACCCTTCGTTGCATAATTTTTTTAATTTTCAAAGAAAATACGTGAACTCTCATAAGTGATCAATAATAAGATAATAATTTTCGAAATTTATTTGCTCTAATCATGTTCCAATTTTATTAAAAATATTTCTTAATTCTGAGAAATGCAATGCTTTAATATAAAATTAAAATAATTTGTTTTAAAATTAACCCTTCGTTGCATAATTTTTTTAATTTTCAAAGAAAATACGTGAACTCTCATAAGTGATCAATAATAAGATAATAATTTTCGAAATTTATTTGCTCTAATCATGTTCCAATTATATTAAAAATATTTCTTAATTCTGAGGAATGCAAACCTTTAATACAAAATAAAAATAATTGATTTAAAAATTAATATGAGTGAAAGAAATAAATTTGTGATATAGAAAATATCCATGTATGATTTTAACAAATGATTATTTAATTTCTGAGAGCGTATATATACGGTTTTTGCATTGAAAGGATTAAATTTTGTATAAAAAATAGGATCATTCTTTGAGTCAATATGGAAAAAATAGTTTAATAATAAAGAAAATTAATTTTTAGTTATTCTGTATATTCAATGGGATATGTTAAAAATTTTAATCAATTCTTCTGTTTTAATTAATTTACTTTATCAAGAATTGTGTTTACCCTTTGCTATCTTGCAAATTAATACCTTTGAAATATATTATTCTATTACAGTAATTTTTTTTTACATTAACAGTTAATTCTCTGAAATAGTATTAATAGAGCAACAAACCTAAATTTCTTTCAATTTTGTAAAAATATAAATATTACATTAACTCATATTTAACTATTTTATCTTTCGAAACTTTATTTGTATTTTATTTATTAATTAACAAGTGTTATCTGCATTGCTTCGAATCAAAAATTTTGTACCTGTATCAGTGATTCCTAAACCTTTTTTAATTTATAGCTACAGCTGTATCTTTTTAATTAAAAGCGCATCGATAAAAGGTAAAAATTACTGCACTCCTCTGTCGATCAATACTTTCGCACACCCTTAATCCTTTTAGTAATTTATATAAAATCCTCGCTAAGCCGCTGCTCATCAGCCGTCTGGCTCGCGATTAATTCCACTCTGTAGCTCGCGATTAACTAAAAACTTCCACACAACGCGTAAAACAAATTACATGGAAGCTTTCTTTTTTTTTTTTTTGTTATATAAAACCTAACTAAAATAACAATTACATCTTCTCACCCAACTTTTGTATAAAAAAGAATCGTTCAACCTTTGAATTTACAGCACTGTTCGTGATTATTTGAGCAGTTAATATTCTACAATTTAGTCGAATTTTATTACAAAAGGCAATTAAATGTTTTATACCGTATTTAATGTAGATAATTTTTTACTACGATAATTAATACTGTTTTTAATGCACTTTGGTTGTAATACGTACATTTCTGCTCATAAGTATACAGAAACTAGCTTACTAGCTTATTAGTCATGTAATGATTTTTTTATTTCTTAGTATTATAATTATGTGTAAGGAAATATTGAGCAATGATATAAAATAAGATTAAAGTTTGTTTAATTTTGTTGATTAAAAACATTTCTGTCCAATTTCTGAAGTTATACTTATCTTAACACTAGGTTTACAGGCACTGATTTGATCATTCTGATGGATACATTGAAATACAAATTTTTTGTAATATCATTAGTTCGGTTTACTTCAAATTAATAGATTTCTATACGTAGAAATTTATTTAGTCAATTTTTCTACATAAATTTTATTTTGAGTTTATATTTTTCTCACGCATCATTGTTAAACTTGAGCACGAAATTTGAACTGCGTCAAATTGACAGGTTCCGTAAATCTAGTGTTAAATAGTAATATTAAAAATCTAGTAGGCACACCAATGAATGTCATATTCAATTTTAATAGATTACTGGTACGATCTTTAACAAACAGTTAATAAATATATATTCTATCGATGCTGTAAAAAATTTATTTACTAAAATTATTAATCAAAAATATTAGTATTAAAAATAACTGTAAATAACTAACTTCTTAATTTGTCATTGATTTACACATTTCAGTAACATTTCTGTACAGTTACTACAAATTTACCAGTATGTTATCTTAACCCTCTATGGGACCGTGTGACTTAAAAGTTACAAACTGATGTATCTATATTTGAAAAAATTAATTTTATTTAGTTATCACTTCACTATTAACGCTAGATTTACGGGGATTAAACCATTTTACGGGTATATTGAACTGTGCTTTTTTTGTAATAACATTAGTTCATTTTATTTGAAATCAATAGATTTTTATTCGCACAAATTTAGTTAGTACGTTTCTTGCATTTAAATTCTATTTTGAGCGTACATTTTCTACACAGATAATTATTGCACTTCAGCATGAAATCAGATATCCGTCAAATTGACGGGTTCCGTAAATCTAGTGTTAAATTTGATTACCGTATCACCGTCTACCATCTACAATAATTATTACTTAAAACATTTACAAATCAAAGTGAAAAACTGTAATGAATCGTAACCGTTTCTCCAATAAGCAGACAAAATTCGTGCTACAGAGGGTTAAACGTAAACCGTTGAACCAGCCTCCATCAACTTTTAAAATCATTCGAATAATTCCGAACTCTGTAGCACGCATCCAAACCGTCTGATCGCTCTCCACCAAAGACGCCAAGAGTGCAAGGTGGCAGACAGCATTTTCGTAACGAACCTCTCTAAAATAAAAAAACCGTTCCCCGTCGAGTTATCGCGTCGACACCCAGAGGCGCACCCAACGGTTCCAGAAATAAAAAAAACAAAAAAGCAAGTAAAATCCTTTGAGAAAACAACATTGAAAGCGTTACTTTCGCGCGAGCTCTCTTCCAATTTCGCTCGGCGAAACGAGCACCGAGGGAGAAAGAGAGCTGGCTCGAGAAAGAGAGCGGGGCGTCGCGTTTCAAAAAACGAGCACCCATCGGTCGACGCGAAACTTTAACAGTCCGAAAGCCTCCACCGAGCCACGGCCGGCGTTTAATCACCGGCAATGCACGCGTGGAAAATAATTCCCGGCGAATTTCCCCGCTCGCTCCGCCTCAGCCCTGTTTCGAATGAAATTTTCCGCTGGTTTCCACGCGCGAACACGAGCTCGCGCACCCTCTTCTGCTCTGCGCACGCCATGACCCAGCGACGGTCTACAGCTATTCCGGTGTTCTTCGTACAATTAGGAGTTCCTGTCGTCGTTCGCGACGACGCGGGACGTACCGGCGGCACGGGAAGAGCCGCGACGAGGAAAAGGGAGCGCGAGAGGTTGGCGGATCGCGCCGGAAGCGGGGCAGAGAAGGGAAGAGGGATCGATATGCGCCTTCAGCGTCGCGACCGGATGTAGGAAGAGCGGCTCGAGGCTTCAGCGCGAACCACCGCGGCGATGGGAATCTTTTGGAAACGGGAAAACTTGGGAAACTTGGAAAGCTTGTCGCCTAAGTGGTGTGTGGACTCTTTGGGGAAGGATGAAAGGAAACGGACCAGGGATGGGGCTGGTTTGAGAAAGTTATGGATTTCTTATGGCGAACGGTCTCGACCAACCGTGAAATTGGAATTAGGGCAGAGTTCGGGAATGTTGTATTGATATTGCTGAGTAGTAGACGGTTTTGGGGGGTGGAATGTTGGAGATGATTCGGTGGAATGTCGTTTTGGTAGGTTGGGATGATGTTTATGTGTTTCTGATGGTGGAATTGATTTTTGGGTGGATATTTGTGGGTTTAAGTTTGTGCGAATTTGGCGGGGTTAAATTAACCCTGGGGGTTTTAAAAATGCTGTATTTCTTTTTTTTTTTTTGAAGAAGAAGAAGAGAAATTATCATAGGCTACTTTGGTAACTTTTAAAAGAATTGAGAGGCAAATTAAAAGATAGTATTATCTGATGTGGGTTTAAGTTTGTGTGAACTTAGTGGTTTTAAAGCTGCTGTATTTTTTTTCTTTTCTTTTTGTAGAGAAAAATTACTACAGGTTTAATATTGTTAGTTTGGTAACTTTTAAAAGAATTGAGAGGCAAATTAAAAGATAGTATTATCTGATGTGGGTTTAAGTTTGTGTGAACCAAGTGGTTTTAAAGCTGCTGTATTTTTTTTCTTTTTTTTTTGTAGAGAAAAATTACTACAGGTTTAATATTGTTAGTTTGGTAACTTTTAAAAGAATTGAGAGGCAAATTAAAAGATGGTATTATCTGATGTGGGTTTAACTGTGTGTGAACCTGGCGGTTTTAAAGCTGCTGTATTTTATTTCTTTTTTTTCTAAAGAAAAATTATTACAGGTTTATTATTGTTAGTTTGGTAACTTTTAAAAGAATTAAAAGACAAATCAAAAAATAGTATTATCTGATGTGGGTTTAACTTTGTATGAACCTGGCGGGGTTAAATTAACCCCAGTGGTTTTACAACTGCTGTATTTTTTTTCAAAGAAAAATTATCAGAGGTATTAGTTTGGTAACTTTTAAAAGAATTAAGCGAATCAAAAGATGGATCTGATAGTATTACAAACTCGATGAAACATAATTTCAAAGTATGTTTTTATTTAAATGATGTCTTTGTGGATGGATAATGGTCGGGGTAAAACTAACCTCATATAGTTCAGTGTGTAACTTTTATTTACCAGCTTCGCGGAAGGTTAAGTGTTATTAGTGTTATTAGTAGGAATCCTATATTGGTATTGTAAAAAATAAAAGAGTTATATAAAGCCTCTTCATTCAAAAATATCAGGCTGTTGCCTTTAGCAGGCCCAATAAAACAATTGGGGCAAAACCCATAATATTAACACTAGATTTACGGAACCCGTCAATTTGACGGATTTCTGATTTCATGCTGAAGTGCAATAATTATCCGTGTAGAAAATGTACACTCAAAATAGAATTTAAATGCAAGAAACGTACTAACTAAATTTGTGCGAATAAAAATCTATTAATTTCAAATTAAATTAACTAATGTTATTGCAAACAAAGCATAGTTCAATATACCCGTAAAATGGTCCAATTAATCCCCGTAAATCTAGTGTTAACACATTGAGGACGGGTGACGAGATTTCTCGTGTTTTGTATTTCAGTTCTTGAAAAGGTGAGAATTGGAAACGACGATATACGAAAGGTTGCTTTCAAAAAGTTATTCGTTCGGTTGAAATTTGAAATTAAGAGCTATGTTTAGAATACAATTTATTCTCGAAAGTATATAACCAAGAATTTATTCGATCGTAACTTTATTCCCTGGTAAGTTTTACGGAAACAAGGTCCCGTCGTCAATGTGTTAAGTAGAGTGTCTTCGACCTTCTCGCTCAGATCATGTCCTACACTTTTGCATCTCTTTCACGACGAACAAACTGATCAAAAACAGTTAACTGGTCAACTAATTCAATTTGGTTTAATCGATCGAGTCTAAAGGATCGAATAGATAAATAAATTAAATTCAATTTAATCAGAATGCGATCGGTTAAAATTGCACGCCGAGTGTAAATGAAACGGATTAACAAAACGAAGAAGTAAATTAATTTTCCAGCGTCATGCTAGGAAACGTTGATTTCCTTTGGTGGTTCGTCGAAACGGAGGTGTAGGTGACAGACAGGATGGTGAAATTGATATCGTTTTTAATATATTCGCTGTCCGTTGCAGGCTGTTGTGTTACGGCTGAGTAACGGCATTATAGATTTGCGGTGCGCCTCTTTCCCACGTCTGTCTCACCGCTTCCGGCATGCAGCGTACATACCAGCAATAGTACTCCATCAGAATTCATAGCTATAAATATCGTCGTCCATAATACCCATGCGAGACGATTTTTAAACGAGATAAGAGAATTGCATTCCTCGAACTGACCTTTATTAATCGATACGCAGCGGTCTGTATGCATGAAAAGTTGTCATTATATTATAACGCGGATAAGATGTTTAGAGAAATTAGTCTTCGACTTCCGGGAACGTTAAGGGGACTCGTTTGTTTGGATTTAAAAAAGTTACGTGAAAATAGTTACAGTGGGTGATGAAATTATTACGATTAGACGAAGGAGAGTTAGCCCTTTCACTATGGTGCTCTAAGGACTAGAAACGCTATTGGTATATAGATCGATACAATTTTTCTCGATACGACAAAAATATACGTATCAAAATTTAGATACATTGTGAAATGAATTATGTTATAACACATATGAATGAAAATAAAAATAATTTTGTGCTACAGAAGATGTCCATGTACGGTTTTAGTAAAGGATTACGATTAGACGAAGGAGAGTTAACACTGGGACTAGCGTATCGGTCAAAATGACTGGTTCGTAATTTCTGATAGAGATTTTATTAATTTACAGTGGCGCATTTTTAGGGATTTTCTATAATTTTTTGCAAAAAATATGCACGTAACTTGAGCTTAAAATAGCAGAGCTTAAAATGTTTATTGATTATTTTTATAAATAAATAAAATAATAATATTTTTGTTTTCTCTCAATAAAAGATATAATTTGAACTGTTTTAAGCGATATTTGCGATCAATTTGATTTTTATTAAACACGAATAATTAATAAGAAATTTATCAATTATTTTTATGGGAATAAAATATTAAACAGTAGAACTACCGAACCAGTCAAAATGACTGGTTCATAATTTCTTATAGAAATTTTATAAATTTACATGAGTTTGTAGTTTCGTTAACAAACTAGTTTGAATTAGTTCATTTATTGCAGTTATTTAATGTTGAATTTAAATTGAAATCGAAATTTAACGGTGTTTGGAGTTGAAGTCGAATTTGTTTGAACTTCTTAAATATTTGATTTATTTATCATTAAATGATTAATATTTAAAAGTTTGTTTCGTTCCTATAATATTACATTTCAATTTTTTAGAATATAGTAAATAAAATAGATCCTCGGTGGAAAATTATTTCATCTACCAGATATTATAAAATTCAACATAATCATTTATATTTTCTATATTTTGTTAAATTTCCTTTAAATGCATTAAAAATCTGCCGTAAAACAATATATATTCTAAAAGTCTTGATATTCGAAAACTTCCACCATCGTTGTGCTAGCAAATCTTTCTCGTATCACATTTCGATAAATTGCTTTTTATTCGTATCCATGATTAGTATCAGCAGTGAAGAAATGATAGATCACAGCTGTGCAAAGAATATTTCTGACCGATCTACGAATTCACAATTTAAATTTCTAGCTTAAAATAATCCACGTAGAAAACCGGTGTTGAGCTTAAAAAAAAGCCACAACGGTTCGATAAATTATATTATAAGTCTTCTTTCTGGCTTTTCGTACTAGAATGTACTCACTTTCCATCTGGAAATTTGCCAGCAGATTGTAACGGGGACGTATAAATCGTCCGAACAATTGTCTCGTAACTTGCTGCTGTTTTTCTTTTTCTCTTCTTCTTTTTTTTGAATTATTCAATTATTAATGAAGAGCCGTTAGAAAGTTGAAATTATTTATTATGGGAAATACGACTTGGATCACCGTTACAGTATACAATGTATAGAACCGCTATGCCATAAGAGGTATAAAAGATTTTATTTCATTTACGATTCGTATTTACATACAATACTTAACTGTACAGTTTCATTTCTGCATTCATGTCTGAAAATTTTCCTATTGTTGGTTACATCGACGATATTGTGTTAGTAAGGAACTTTCGTACTGTTTTTACTGTTTAATAAATTTCCAAGTGTAATTATATTCAATTAGTATCTAACTTCCTGTAGCGTGACATAATAGTGGAACTAAAATTTTATACTAGAATCGAAACTGTTTTATTCTGTATTTGTTATTTCAATTTGATAGTTCAAATAGATAGTTCGACCACCGGGAAAGACCGACCAGTATTAATATCTCAAGATAAAACAAATAAATAGGCTTGTTATTATTCTCGTACCGACAATTGTCGCAAAACCGTATACATATTATAAATAACATTTAAAATTTTTTGCGTACTGGAAAGTAAAACTAAAAAAAGCTATTTTGAAACGTCCGCAACCGAGGGTTGGATTAACCCTCTATAGTTCCATGTGACTTTGAAGTTACACACCGATGTATCTCTGTTTTAAAAATTTTATTTCAGTTACGTGTCACTGTACAGTCAACCCTCCTATAACGCGGTGAGTGCGTACCGCGTTATATGGAAACCGGGCTATAAGAAACTCGGATTTAACCGTACAAACCAGGCTAATTCGTAGCGCGTTGTATGGAAACCGTCTACCGCGTTGTATGGAAACCGTCTACCGCGTTGTATGGAAACCGCGCTATAAGAAACTAAGAATTAGTAAAAATCACACTATTCGTACCGCGTTATATGGAAACCGCGCTATAAGAAACTCGGATTTAACCGTACAAACCAGGCTAATTCGTAGCGCGTTGTATGG
>SMSQ01010246.1:9617-22134 GCA_019453375.1 Ctenoplectra terminalis | reverse complement strand
TACAGTCAACCCTCCTATAACGCGGTGAGTGCGTACCGCGTTATATGGAAACCGCGCTATAAGAAACTCGGATTTAACCGTACAAACCAGGCTAATTCGTAGCGCGTTGTATGGCAACCGTCTACCGCGTTGTATGGAAACCGCGCTATAAGAAACTCAGAATTAGTAAAAATCACACTATTCGTACCGCGTTATATGGAGACCAAGAAATACAAAAGAAAAGATTAAATTATAAATTATTTTTATTGAATCGAAGAGTTCGTATAAGGAAATGATAAAAGAAATGAAACAAAAAGTAAACAAAAGAACTGTTTTCCAACAAAAACAAGAAAGACTTTTGTAAAATCTTTTAACACTCATCCTCGCTGTCAATTATGAGTCGCCTAACTCGTCTTCTTTTAACGGGCAAAATGTCTTCCTCATTTGGTTTATCTTCACATTGGTTTTCGATTGTAGCTTTTTTTTTTTTCCTAACTCCACTAAAACCTCTCTATCGGGAGCTAAGCAATTTCTTAATTCTCTTTTAAACTTTGAGCCGCGCACTGTTGAACGATCAGTTTCAATGAAACGAAGTTTTAATTTTTTAGCCAAATCGAGCCCTTTTTTCACATACTGTAAATTCAGATTTGGCACCCATTCGTTTTCCTTATTTTCGTTTACGAATGCATTTGAGGCAGGTGCATCGATTAATTCCATCAATTCTTCCTCATCTAAAGTTTCTTCCCCTTCCAGCTCCGCGTTATATGGAAACCCCGTTCTCAGAGTGCCGCGTTATAGGAGGGCTATCGCAATTTCTGATCGGCGTTATACGGAAACCGCGTTATAGGAGGGTTGACTGTACCGGTAAATTTTATCACTATACCACTGTATTGATACTGGAAGTGTATTTCACCCTGTTGTGTCCCAAGGATAGGCAACGCTCGAGAGGGTCACTCAACCGGCCATCTGGTTGACACCTTGGAGTGGCCTTCCCTGCGTAGTCCTTGGGACCTTTAATTCATGGAACTCCCCTCGCACAGGGTCAGATATAAGAAGCTAACAAAATTGCCAAAAAAAGATTTGGTGGCGGGTGAAAGATGTAAGGAAAAGGATAGGAAGCGTTTCGTCCGGGGCCTGCTAGTGGACTCGTCAGTAAGGCATCCCAGCAGGCCCGTGCCTTAGACGCGGGGATGTTGAAGTTAGGAGAGGGATCGGTATAAGTACTAATCGTACTGTTTCCGAGGACTTGCGGGGACTTGTAGGTCCCTCTGTTGGTGGAGCGTAGGAGGGCCGCCACAAAGACTATTACTATTTTTTCATTAGACCAGCAACCTTTACTTTACTTCTACTTTGTCGTATCGTACCGCTTTATTCTATTGAACTCAAATAAATCATTTATTAAGTTTGATTAGTGAGATTATTGAATTCTTCCGCGTCTTAAACAAAAATAGACTCCATTGTGATTAAATAAACATTGGAGGTGCAGCGCCAGTAACTTGTATCATTTTTCGTTCACAGACAATTTTAAATGTATATTTTATATTTTATTTGTTATATTTATATTTATTATATTTATTATATATTTATTTTTTTATTATATTATATTTTAAATGCTAACAAGTGTAAATCTTTTTTGTTCAGGTCACATATTCGGCGGATCTTGCGATCGAGATACCAGGGAACTTGAGCCAGGGAGGCTCTTGGTATCGTTTAGACTACAGCCCTGGTGTTGGTTATCCACCGCCAAATACTACTATAGCAGCCACCGATATTGGTGACGTGATCAAGTTCAGGGACGGGCTTCCTGGCACTAGATATGAGTTTTGGTTGTATTATAGTAACAGCACTCTTCACGATTGGTTGACATGGACTGCGTCCATAACTACAGGTGCGATAACACGTAAACATAAATTTGAAACTTTGTTCACGATATGCTTTCTAGAGAGCTTCGTTATATTACGATGCGACAAGCATCATGCGAGAATTAGAGTAATTTATTTATACATTGGGCGAATGAAAAAGTTCGGTCCGATATCGCGTTAAAATACAAGCAATTTGCTATGTAAAATTATTTTTCTATCAACACTAGAACTACCAAAGTGATCAAAATGACCCATTCGTAATTTTTTACAGAATCTTTCTAAATTAATTAGATTAACTACGGTGCTTTTGGATAGATTTTCCGCGATTTTCTATTAAAAATATAGATAAACTTTTGTCCGAATTGTATTACATATTATTTTATACACTTTTCACTTTGATTTCTTCGGTAGAAATAAGTGTACTTTAATCGTCGGTAGTTCTAGTGTTAATCAATCATACGATCTCCGTTGCTTTGTGTGATCTTGTTCCTATTTTGCAACAAGTTATGCATAACGTCATCGTCGATCATGGAAGGTCGGCCGGTACGTGATTCGTCGTTAAGTTGAAAATCAACACGTCTGAATTTTGCAAACCACTTTTTCACCGTACGAAGAGCTGGTGCACGGTCTTGATAAACATCCTGAATGCTTTTCGTAGCAGTTCCCATTGTTACACCTCTGTGGAATTCGTAGAGCGTGACGTGACGCAAATGAATCTTGGCACATTTTTAAAATCTCTTTTCGCGATACAAATACTGTCGAAAAACAAAGGACTGCTATTAGAATAACAATTGAATATCTTTTTTGAATGTATTTTTTATCTTGCAATCCAGTTTGCAAAAGCAACATCAGATGTCAGTTGCAAATAATTAATTTAGTCGCATCTATTTTATTTAAGCAACATTCCTCTATTATTTAAAATTAATAATTATATTTAAAATTCCTCTCAAACTTCTGGATAAAATAATTCATAGTCAATGTTACAACACAGTCTGTGTTCAAATTATCGCGGTGCAATAAAACTTCTAACGAGGTTCATTCTTAATCACGTTCTTACTTCACCCTCCGCCGCATCGCAAATTACTTCCAATAAGCGCAGGGAACAGGAGGTATTCAATGAAACTGAATGCGGTTCATTTTGCAGCTCCGGATCCTCCCTCGAACCTGACCGTCTCGGTGCGAAATGGAAAGACCGCGATAGTCTATTGGGCGCCGCCAGCCCAGGGCAATTATTCAGCTTTCCGGTTGAGGGTGCAAAGTTTCAGCGACACCGGAAATCCAAAAACAAGCGTCATCCCTACGGATGCGGTTCCCTACGTGCTGCGCGATCTCATCCCTGGGGCGACGTATTCCCTTCAACTTTTCACCGTATTGGACAACAAAGAAAGCGTGGCCTACACCAGCAGAAACTTTACTACGAGTGAGTAACATGCATGCTTAGTTAACACGATTTCGTTGTTACAAGTTATATTTTCTTTTTGTATAGCGTCTATTGGAGCTCTTATGATCCGGATATTAGAATACTTGGATCACTCATAATGACTTGGCTCTATGTTTTATTTTGGTACATGGTCTATTAGAGCTCCTATTATCCTGATATTATTTAGAATACTTAGATCACTCATCATGACTTGGTCTTACGTTTTATTTTGGTATAGGGACTATTAGAGCTCTTATTATTCGGATATTTGAATACATATGTTTTATTTTGGTATAGTGTCCATTGGAACTGTTATGATCCGGATATCCGAATACTTGGATTACTCATAATGACCCGGCCTTATGTTTTATTTTGGTATAGTGTCTATTATAGCTCTTATTACCCAGATATTTGAATACTTATGTTTTATTTTGGTATAGTGTCTATTGGAACTCTTATGATCCGGATATTAGAATACTTTGATCACTCATAATGATTCGGTCTTGTGTTTTATTTTGGTATAGTGTCTATTATAGCTCTTATTACCCAGATATTTGAATACTTATGTTTTATTTTGGTATAGTGTCTATTGGAATTTTTATTANTCCGGATATTAGAATACTTTGATCACTTATAATGATTCGGTCTTGTGTTTTATTTTGGTATAGTGTCTATTATAGCTCTTATTATCTGGATATTCGAATACTTATCTTCGAATGCTTGTAAATATTTTTAAAATTATTTTTAATATCATTTGTTCCTATATTTTACTACTTTAATTTTTGTTCGAACTATAAACATACCTCGAGTTAATTTTATTTGGGTGTTAAATTAAATTCGAGTATTTATTAACATTTTTTTTTCTTGTTGAGAGAAAACATACTGATTGAATATTGATGAAAAGTAGTCTGATAGAAAGGTAGCAAATTTCTCTTACTTTTATAGAACCCAACACACCGGGGAAGTTTATCGTATGGTTTAGAAACGAAACGACTTTATTGGTCCTCTGGCAGCCGCCCTATCCTGCTGGGATTTACACACATTACAAAGTTAGTATAGATCCTGCTGATGCCATAGAATCTGTTCTTTATGTGGAAAAAGAAGGGGAACCTCCTGGGCCTGCGCAAGCTGCTTTCAAGGGACTTGTCCCAGGTAAGATATTTATTAAAATAGTTGAATATAATATTGATCAAAATAGCTACTAGTAATTGCATTAACTACAAGAATATGTTTTTTTTATAATTCTAATTTGTCATTATAAATTATAAATTTATTATAAATTATAAACGTGAAAAATACTTTCTTCTTTTGAAAAATATTGTACTATAGAATTATAAAAAAATATATATATTTACTATTATAATTTAATTCATATTTAGAATTCTAATTTATAATTTATAATTTATAAATTATAATTTATAATTTATAATTAGAATTCTAAATTCTCTAATTTATGATTTATAATTAGAATTCTAAATTCTATAATTTATGATTTATAATTAGAATTCTAAATTCTATAATTTATGATTTATAATTAGAATTCTAAATTTTATAATTTATGATTTATAATTAGAATTCTAAATATAAACTAAATTATAATAACAAATATATATATTTTTATAATTCCATAGTACAATATTTTTCAAAAGAAGAAAGTATTTCTCACGTTTGCCTATCCCATATACTTTCACCATTTCAATTTCTCGTTTTCTTCTTTAGCTATTTTACCTAAAAAATTTGTAAAGCAATCATGTGCTAAAAGTGGAAAAGCAAGAGTATATTTTTTAACATTAAATTAGTTATGAAAACACTAATCATTTTAACAGTTTCAAACCCTATATAATAGTATTAAATATTAAAATTTTGCCAATAATTTTTCTCCAATCAAAAACATATTATAATTATACACACTATAATTAATTACAATTCACATTTAACATCACATCTTCGATCTCTTCGTTGCTCTAAGACACTCTCACTTTCCTCCTTATATCAACACGTTCAATTTCAATCGAATATTATCAAACAATGTTTCTATTTTCTATTTTTCATCACCACAGGCAGAGCTTACAATATTTCCGTGCAAACGGTATCAGAGGACGAAACCTCAGCCCCCACAACGGCTCAATATCGAACGGTGCCATTACGTCCCCTGAACGTCACATTTGACAAGTCTTCGATAACGTCCACTTCCTTCCGCGTCTTCTGGAATCCCCCCGAAGGAATGTCCGAATTCGATAAGTATCAAATATCTTTGGGGGGTAACAGGAGGCTAGCACCAGTTACCAGAAACAGAGACGACGAGAGTAAATGGGAATTCAAGGACTTGGAGCCAGGGAAAACTTATCAGGTCGTTGTGAAGACTGTCTCGGGCAAGGTTACCAGCTGGCCAGCTAACGGAGATGTTACTTTGAGTAAGTGACTCCTTACGTTGAACACTAGGTTTACGGGCGTTGATTGGATCATTTTGGATGGTTACATTGAAATACAAATTTTTTGTAGTATCATTAGTTCGGTTTGCTTCGAATTAATAGATTTTTATAAGCAGAGATTTATTTAATACATTTTTCTATATAATTTTCATTTTGAGTTTACATTTTCCGCACGCATGATTCCTAAACTCAAGCACGAAATCTGAATTGCGTCAAATCGACGGGTTCCGTAAACCTAGTGTTAATCCTTTGAACATTTACGTGAAACTAAACTCGACATTCCTCGAACTGACCTTTATTAATCGATACGCAGCGGTCTGTATGCATGAAAAGTTGTCATTATATTATAACGCGGATAAGATGTTCAGAGAAATTAGTCTTCGACTTTCGGGAACGTTAACAGGACTCGTTTGTTTGGATTTAAAAAAATTACGTAAAAATAGTTACAGTCGGTGATGAAATTATTACGATTAAACGAAGGAGTTAACACTAGAACTACCAGTCAAAATGACTGGTTCCTAATTTCTGATAGAGATTTTATAAATTTACAGTGGCCCATTTTTAGGGATTTTCTATAATTTTTTGCAAAAAATATGCACGTAATTAGGTTGTTGTCGATCGTATGGAATTAATAAGAAACCGTAGAGCTTAAAATGTTTATTGATTATTTTTATAGGCTAGTAATATTTGTTTTTTTTTTTTTTCTTAATAAAAGATGATTGAAACTGTTTTAAGCGCTATTTGCGATCAATTTGATTTTTATTAAACACGAATAATTAGTAAGAAATTTATCAATTATTTTTGTGGGAATAAAATATTTAACACTGGAACTAGCATATCGGTCAAAATGACTGGTTCGTAATTTCTGATAGAAATTTTATTTTGAGTAAATGTCTCCTTACGTTTAATACTTTGAACATTTACGTAAAACTAAACTCGACATTCCATTTTGTTTTTCTTTTCACGTTTGGTACATCAAACGCACTCCTTTGTAGTGGAACATAACCCTCTGTAGCCTGAGTTTTGTCTGCTTATCAGAGAAAAAACTACGATTGATTACGGTTTTTCACTTTTATTTGAAAATCTTTAACCACTTGCGCTACGATTTAACCCTTTGCGAAAGTTTGACTGCGAAAGTGTGACTCGTCGTTCTGTCAAATATTTCCTTAAATAAGGAAATAACAATTTTTATTCCTGATGTTATTAGAACCGTTGCCCGTGCGGGATCTTCGCGCTGTCATCGACGAAAAAACCGGAATGGTCGAAGTTTCTTGGCATCCAGAAAATTCGAGCACTCAGGACAACTATAAGCTTCTGTATCACGAAGTGGAAACTACAATCGGCGGTGACAGCAATACGCTGACAACTGATAAGACTAAGGTAAATATTTGACACCGTTTTTATTTCGTTTTCACAGATGTATAATTCGATGAATCAAAATTTCATTTATCGCGCACGAATGTGCCTTCGCGTAATTTACAATGTAGTTAATTTTAAACTGCGAAAGAATTTATTTTTTTTTTTATTTATCGATAATGCAAAATGAATGTTAAAGAAACGGAATGTGTATCTATTCGGGTCAGAGAAGAAAATAATAGGAATATAATTAATATTTCTTCGAAGCAAATATTATTCGAGATTAGTCGTGTTCCTTGAATTGAAATTTATATTTCTTGTTTCCATGCAAATGGAGTAGACATAACTGTAAAGAAAATTTAGATGCCCTAAATGTAGGTTGTACGAGTTTACTGGGAAACGTTGGAGTAAAATCTCGCTTGAGAGATTTAGGCTGTTTCACTGCGGGTTAGAGAAATGCAAATTTGAATATTTGAAAGGAGAACACTTTTAATTCGATGCTATATATTGTTAAAAAAATAATAGAACGTATCATACTATGGATTTTCTATTCATAGAAACACGATTTTTTTTTTTTTTTTGTTTCAAAAGATCTGAAGAGTTTAAATTTACAGATTTTCAGAAAAATTATAAAACATACTTAAATTATAAAACTTTTTTTTCAAAAGGTCTGAAGAATTTAAATTTACAGATTTTCAGAAAAGTTACAAAACGTACGGTATTATGGATTTTTTACATATAAAAACACGAATTGTTTTTTAAGAATTTTAAGAATTCATATTTACATATCGTTAAGAAAATTTTAAAACATACGATACTTTGGATTTTCTACATACAATGACACAAATTTTTTTTCCGGAAGATCCGAATAATTTAAATTTCCATATTTTTAGAAAAATTACAAAACGTACGGTAAAAACACGAACTGTTTTTTCAGAATTTTAAGAATTCATATTTACATAGTTAAAAAAAAATTACAAAACATACGATACCATACATTTTCTGTATACCAAAATATAAATTTCCTCTAAACAGTTCTCAAGAAGATTTGAAATCTCAAAATGATTTTTACTTTAAAATAATACTTTCGTTTCACCAAAAACGAAAACAATTTTAATTCTGAAGATAAACAAGCAACTCTGCATATTTAAATAAAATGATTCCTCAAGACTTTATTAATACCTACAAAATGACTTAAGCCTTTGCACTCGAAAGACACATTTTCGCGATACTTGTCCCGAGGAACAAATGGATTTTGACGAGTGCTTTCTAAAATATTGCACGAACCAAAGTTGTCAAGCTTAAGATTCAATATTAAGTCTTATATAACGTAAAGATACACGAAATGTTGAAATAAAATAATTATATTATTCGCGATTCGAGTTGTTGCATTAATCCAAGTGATAAATGAGAGTGAACTCTCGAATGCAAAGGGTTAATACATTTCTTTCGTATCAATGAATAGTATAAAATACTCTAAAAAATAATTGATTGAAAATGAAAAAGTCGCGAAATATTTTTCCATACTTCCGTCACATTGTACAATATTTTATTTCCAGGTTACTTTGGAAGCTCTATTGCCGGGCAGAAATTATTCCATAATCGTCCAGGCGATTAGTAACAAAGTCGAATCAAACGAGACTGTGTTGTATCAAGTCACACGGCCTTCGAGCCCGATAATCGAAGACTTAAAGCCAACCGAGATGGGATTAAACATCTCGTGGAAGAGCGACGTTAATTCGAGACAAGAAAAATTCGAAGTGACGCACAACAGAAACGATACTGGAGAGAGCGCGACCACGTTAACAACTGAGTCTCACATTGTCCTCGAGGATCTGTATCCTGGTGCCGCGTACGAGGTTAAAGTTTTCGCCATTAGCCATGGTCTGAGAAGCGAGCCACACGACTATCTTCAAGCTGTTCGTAAGTAACGTAAATGTTAAATTAATTACACCTGTTCAACCGTCCAATGTGACCACCAATGTTCTTTTAGAAGTAGTTAGCGTATCGATTAAAATTATTATTAATTGAAAAAAGCGACTTGAGAAAGTGCAATACGATCATATCGAAGGTCTCTTAGAACTGTGTTCATGTATTGTATTTTTACTTCTTTAATTGTTATGACGGATAATTATAAAATATTATACATAGCTAATATTTTTGAAATAATGAAATTTCATCGCGGAAGCTGATAATAAAATATTATTGTTGATAATAAAAGTTAAGTTAATAATAATTATAAATAATTTATAATTTATAATTGAAAAATATTGTACTACAGAATTATAAAAAAATATATATTTCTAATTATAATTTAATTTATATTTAGAATTCTAATTTATAATTTATAATTAGAATTCTAAATTGTATAATTCATAACTTATAATTAGAATTCTAAATTCTATAATTTATGATTTATAATTAGAATTCTAAATTCTAATTTATAATTTATAATTAGAATTCTAAATTCTAATTTATAATTTATAATTAGAATTCTAAATTCTATAATTCATAACTTATAACTAGAATTCTAAATTCTATAATTTATGATTTATAATTAGAATTTTAAATATAAACTAAATTATAATAATAAATATATATATTTTTATAATTCTATAGTACAATATTTTTCAAAAGAAGAATGTATTTTTTACATTTGTCCATTTCATTATTTTCACTATTTCAATTTCTCGTATTCTTCTTCAGTTACTTTATCTAAAAACTTTGTAAAACAAATTATATGTTAAAAATAGAAAAGCAAGACTATATTTTTTAATATTAAATTAATTATGGAAACATTAATCATTTTAACAGTTTCAAACCCTATATAATAGTATTAAATATTATTAAAATGTTACCAATAATTTTTCTGTAATCAATAAAAATTTTAAGTGAAATAAATCTGTACTTTATCTGTGAAGAGAACTTAAAGAAAGAAAGAAAAAAAGATAAGAAAAAGAATTGTGTTTTATATTTCATAGGTTTTATAAAGTATTCCTTATCACTGCTAAAAAAAATATTTTTTTATGGAATGAATGTAAAATGAATAATTAATTTTTGCTGTAGTTAATGCCAGTGTTCGATTACAGTACCGCATCCACCAAAGAATTTAAGCATCGAAAAGGTAACAAGCAACACTGTCGTCGTTCATTGGGAGGCGCCGACCGATTCGTTGTATTCAGAATTTTCGATACGATATCGAACAGAGGACGATCCGAGATGGGTAAAATTGCCCAGTGTTCGAGAAACGGAAGCAGAAGTTGCGGACATGACACCAGGCGAGAAATACACGATTCAAGTGAACACTGTGAGTTACGGGGTAGAAAGTCTTCATCCGCTTCAAGTGAATCATACAGTTCGTAAGTAAACAAAACGATATTGTAAATCTAAATATTTTTTTAGAATAGTTTATTTGTAAATATTTTATTTTCCTTTATACCTGTTTAGAGTTACGATTACTCCAAACTGTTCTGTAAAAATAATTATATTCTTAGTAGTGAGCGAAACTAAAAAAAAAAAGACGAAGACAAATGCAGTGTTGATAATTAATTTTTAGTAGATAATCCTGTTCTTTCCTGTAATCTCTTCGCCATTGGCTCCCAGAGTAATATTGCAACCTAGTTTATTGATATTTGTACATAATATGAACAAGTATGAGAAGCATCCAAATTATAGTAATTTTTATAACACCTAGTAGGTGAAATAATTTTCCAACAAAGTTCTATTATTTTTCCTATATTCTAAAAAATATATAAAGTATTTATTACGAAGAAACAGACAAAACATAATGATTTTTATAAAATACTTGTAACGTGAAATTATTTTTTATATAAGTTTTACTATTTTTCCTATATTCTCAAAGATATGAAAAATATTTTGTACCAAAAAATATCTAAGTTAGAATAATTTTTATAAAATACTTGTTACATGAAATAATTTTTTATTTAAGTTTTACTATTTTTCGTATATTCTCAAAGATATGAAAAATATTTTGTACCAAAAAATATCTAAGTTACAATAATTTTTATAAAATACTTGTAACATGAAATAATTTTTTATATAAGTTTTACTATTTTTCTTATATTCTCAAGGATATGAAAAATATTTAGTACGAAAAAATATTCAAGTTACAATAATTTTTATAAAATACTTATTAAGTGAAATAATTTTTTATGTAAGTTTAACTATTTTTCCCATATTCTCAAAGATATGAAAAATATTTAGTATGAAAAAATATCAAAGTTAAAATAAGTTTTATAAAATACTTGTAACGTGAAATAATTTTTTATGTAAGTTTTACTATTTTCCCTATATTCCAAGAAATATATAAAATATTTTGTACGAAAAAATATCCAAGTTACAATAATTTTTCTTACCGAAGTTTCACTTTTTTAATTATATTCCCCAAAATATTAATTACACATAAAAATCCGCAGTTTAATAATCGCAACCAAGACACTTAGACTGCTTTAAATTAAATATCCTGTACATTGTACGGCAACGTTACAAATGTTTCATTTCGTTCCTTTACTAACAGCCTACAAATTATTTCAGGACCCAATCCGGTACTTAACATCACTCCAATCATCGATTCAACGAACGTGACCCTAGAATGGCCGAGACCAGAGGGTAGAATTGAGACTTACGTGATAAGATGGTGGCCGGTTGAAAATCCAGAAGACGTACGCACGAAAAATGTGACAGAGAGCAACGACGTGTCCAGCGTTCTTTTCGAAGAAAATACTGTGCAAAGGGTGCTCGTTGGCGATCTGATGCCAGGTGTCCAATATTCTTTTACGATCTACACGGTCTCTTACAATTTGGTCAGCGATGTGACCAATCTGACGACGAGGACAAGTAAGCTAAATTATTAATCTATTTTCACAGCAGCTCATGTATTTCAACTAATAGCTACGTTTCTCTTTTTGAATGAAATATTCGACTTGTTTCATTGATGAATTCGCTACATCACTAGTACTAACAAGTGCTGAATATTCGAACCAACACCATTCATGGTTATTTCATTACTAATAGCCTGTGTGTTGCGTGATACGATTAAAAATTTTCTTACGCATTTCTGACACGTGCAACCGTATAAATATTCCTTCAAATAATTTATTATCATTGATACGACGCACACGGATAGTTTCGTGTAATTTTTAATTGCATACTATCGTTATTTAATTAAGAAGAAAAAAAAAAGAAGTAGACTCGTGGTAGTCCAGAACGTTTCACTGCGAATTAAAATTCACTTTCACGTGGTCTGAGGTTCGAACGCTGTCTTGATAAATAGATTTCATTTTTGCTGATACAACAGAAATATAGGCATTAAAATTTAGATACATTGTATTTACCATTGAATTATGGTAAAATATAATTAACACTAGAACTATCAAGGTGATCTAAATGACAGATTCGTAACTTTTCTTAGAAATTTTATAAATTCATCGTGGTGTCTTTTAGATGGG
>SMSQ01010235.1:14011-35796 GCA_019453375.1 Ctenoplectra terminalis | reverse complement strand
TTCTTGAATTATAATTTGTATGCTGCAGTATAATGTTAATTAGCTGAACATTTACCCAATAATCCATCGCTAGTTTGACAAATCGATAATAATATACCAGTGATCGATTATCCACACAAAACTTTCAGATAAAAAGAAAATTCAGTAGAATATTACACACAATGGTTTTAATAAATTATCAATAAGAATTTCTGTTGATATATTCGAATAATAAAAAAAGTGGTAAGTCAGAAATTCGAGTAATCGATGTCCGGAGAATTTTACTATACATTAAAAATTCAAAAAATTTGTAGTTTTACATTGAAGCTAGAATAGCGTTTAATTTTTACATAGACCTACTTATATGTATACTATCCTGACGTGTAAATTTAAATAACTTGTTCGGTAATATTTTAGTTGATTTCAATTGAGAAACAATAATTTCAATTCAAACATTTTAATATTTTAACACTGGAATGTAAGATGAGATCACAGATGAGTGTTCTATAAGATTAATTATTAATTATCACAAATAACAAAATTGCCAGTATAAAACTTGAGCAATTAAATGATATAACTATATTCAAAGAAGAAGACTGTTCAATATTATATCTAAACTTTATTTCCACATAAAATATTTCTCGATTAGATATATTTAAAAATTAGTGTTCTGTTTCATCTATCGCGTAAAATGGCTTTTTATGAAACCTTTAAGTATTTTTAAAACAACAGTTTCATTCTGACACACCGAAGTGTAATTTCATTAATATACGAAACAATCCATATTTAGAGATCCATTTACGTAAACAGGAAGCGTGAAAGTATCTCCGCTTCTGCGTAATCACTTACGCTCGTTAAACGTTTAAAAAGTGGTACACCAATTAGAAGAAATTCAAAATTCGATCGATCCGCGCCAGTTATCCTACTAATTAGTTCGTCTCTTTACGGTAAACTACTTGTGAGCTTGCACAGTGGATCGATGTTTGCGAGAAGACCGAACGATTTGTAACAATTACGAGCTGATCTCTGAGAGCAGATAGTAGCTTGTGGTATGGCAATAACCCTATGTCATTCCGAGCCTCAGACACGAGCTTGTAGAGCAGCATGTTGTAGGAGAGCAGAGCCTCGGAAACGCTTGGTGTCCGGTAATCGTGTTAGCGTGTAACGGTGCCACCCCATTCTCGTCCCTTTCATCGTTATCTCGTCCGTTAAAGTCACGTATAAGCATGATCGGTTCTGCATCACACCGATCGTCCGAACGTTTTCCGCGGAACGATATTTTCTAATCAGTTAGATTGTAGAATTTCGCCACGAACGATAAACGCGTTGCGGTTGCGTTGTCGCGAGGAAGGGAAGATTATTTTAAGAAAATATCCTGAAAACCTTTTCTCTGTCGCGACGACCTTCGTTACTATTTAAAGCGTGGTCGTAAAACTTCTTTCTTTTACTTGAGGAAATACAGCATTGCCCGGCCCGTTATCCTTGCAAACAAATGCCAAGAGAAAAAGAAGAATCGTACGAATATTCATTGTCTGTCGGGCGGTCGTTGCTGGAAAATCGACGAGTATTGCTCGTTAACGGGGAAGAAAAAGAGAAAACGAAGTAGCAGAAAAATTGCAAGGGGAAAGTAATATAGGTAGAGGGGGGAAGAACTGCTGCAATTGGGAGAGCGAAACATTTACGAAGTTGTTTCGCGTATTTGACCATCGGGTTTTCTGTCGATTGGAATGTACGATAGGCAGCCAAACTGGTCGCACGCTTCGGCGACAAGCGGTTCGTACGGCGTCCTTCGCAATCCTTTCGATCGCTTGCCTTTAATTTCTTTTGGGGAAAACAAGAAAGATTTTTTTCGACGTGGGTTTGCACGCGTTCGACGACGATGCTCGCCGGTTTTTCATCGCGACGACAACTTTATCGGTAACGGTTGTGGCGTATTTCGGCTTGATACTTGGCATGCGGTAATAACAGGATATTTCGATTTCAGACAGATATCCGTGAAACTCCGTTAACCCTGTCCCTTTCCTTCACACTCTTTCGTGGTCCTTCGTTCTCTCTTTCTCTCTCTCTCTCTCTCTCTCTCTCTCTCTTTCTCTTTCTCTTTCTCGTCCCTTTTGGGCAATGATGAGTACTCCTTTGGTGCACGCCGGCTCTGAGAGTGCCTCTCGCGAACATAATGGACTGAAACACGAAACGTATGCAAACCTGAAATAATACGACACTCAGGGCCCTTCGTTCCAAGATCGTCCCCTTCCACTTTTTCCATATTCCCTTCCTTTCGTTGCTTCTTCTTCGTCTTCTTATACATCAACTTCTCCTGGTATCGCGCTTAGCCTCACCCTCGTCATATTCATCTGCGGTCCCACCTCCTGTCCGAGAGGTACTCGTAGAACTTGAAACTTAAGACAATGTAATGAGCCGGTCGCTTGCCGAAAAGATCCCGCGATCTTCTGAGTTCACGCGAGGTCACCTTTTTCTCTGCCCACAGAAATGATTCACTGGAATTGAATTTATTTTAAAGGACAGTCCGGGTGAAAATATTTTGTCCAATTTCTTAAATGAAACCCGCTTAATTACATGGCAAGGACGCGCAATGTGGACAAAGATCAGATTAATCAATGTTCAATTTTGATCTTGTTATTCTGTGTAACTGTTGATCGGTAAGTGAGAAATTTAAGTGAGGAATTCGGTTAAATATATTATCACCAAAAAGCAATAGGGCGTCAATGATTATACGTTTTGGTTTAATCTGAAAAATAAAAAGTTAACGTTCTCGTGCATTATTCGTTTCTGTCTGTTATTGTTGTTTTAAATAGTGTTTGTTATATCTTAAATAGGGATAATTTGAACAGAGGTGGGTATAATTTTAATTTCCAATTTAGGAAACTTTTTTTTCTTTTAAATCAGTACGGTTCAGAACATTCTATAATTTTTATTGCTGTGTACGGAGAAGCTATTATATCATTTTACTTTGCAAGGAAGAGAGCCATAGCTCTGATGTAACCGATAGTTTATTTATCTTTGCTAATATTAACTATGTATTATTTATTTATATTTTGTATATATATTTTTGATTCTTTTGTTAATATTAGTATTACCTTTTATTATTTTATAGTATTATTTTTATACATTTTTCATTATAGTTACTTTGTTTATGTAGTAAAACTCGAGTTAAAACAATGTTTAGTATAAATACGTGAATTATTACCACATTGTATGTATTCTTTTATTTTTGTCCCAAATTACCATATAAGTGCCGAACAGTGGAGCGTGACATTATTGGGCGCGAGAGTGGTTCGTGAACGTATGATATAAAAACACCTGTAATTTCTCTTTAATAAAATGACATGCTTGCTCCATTTAAATAATCCAATAATTAAATTAAATTATTTGTGTTTCTCTTTCTTATCGTACAATAAATGAATCGCTTCGCTAAGAATTGCAAAAGTTAACTGTTTACTTTATCTTAACCCTCTATAGCCCGAATTTTGTCTGCCTATTGGAGAAAAAATTACGATTGATTACAGTTTTTCACTTTGATTCGAAAATGTTTCAACTAATAATTACCGTAGATGGATCCTGGTGTCGCTACAGTAATACAGTAATCAAATTGAGTAGTGCAGTGATAACTAAAGAAAATTAATTTTTTAAAATATAGATACATCAGTTTGTAACTTTTAAGTCATACGGTCCCATAGAGGGTTAAACATTCTGATCATAATCGGGTGAATAAAACGAGTAACCGAAGTTAAAAATATTTCTCTGCAATATTACAATTCGTATTAATAAATAAAACCAAAAGGGTACGGTAAGAAATGTATCTTGGAAAGAAAGTGAATAACAATTTCAATCTCCGAAAGCATCAAAGGGCGTACAGTTGCGTTTATTTGAAAACATTGCTCGCCGTAAATGTCTACGCGAGATTATATTTTTGATGCCTATCCTCGTAATTAATATACTTGGCCATGATTCAAAAGAAGGGCCGCGAATATGCATTCGCATCATCATAACAAGCATAGAGAGAAAGACGTTGGCGGCGTCTAGTTGATCAGGCAAAGCTGACGTTCGTTCACGAGCTGTGAAATTTAATTCAGATCCCTTGGAAGGCTCCCATGTCTGCCAGCCGATGGAACATGGGTTGGTTAGGGGATATACGCGTGCACATACACGTGGCGCATAGTTTTATCGTACGTGTCGCGTGTTTCATGGGGGTTGCTCGTCCAGAGGGGTGGCAGGCAGGACCCCACATCCACGTCCCGACAGTCGGCTCTTCTTACAGCACTTCCGAAATTATAAATTAAATTTCGGCTCTGCACTTTCGTGAAATTCATCTTCGCCAGATCCTTCTCGCTTTTTTTTTTTTCTTCTCATTATCTTTCTTTTGGCGGTGGAACCAGATAAGACGTTCTTGGCGCGCTTGATGGATCGGCGTGTCATTTAACTTGTCGCTCAAAATTGTTATTGAATATTTGACTATTTCACGGATCATACTAAACGTGAACGTATCATTACACTTGATAACTTTTTGCAAACAATTCTGTTAAAAATAAGCGTTATTATATAGTATAGTATACATATATTTTTAATGTTTTAGAAACAGTCGCGTATACTGTTGCGGTCCCCTTCCTTGCAAGGGTTAGGTATTGGTTTATGGCACTCAGCGAGTATCTGGCATTTCCTTTGCCTTTTCGTCAGTTCGATTTTTTCCTTCAGGCTAAGAACACCATTCCAGGTCATTTTTGTAACACATCATCAATATTAATAAATATACTTAGTCAAAACTCTGTTGAATTTATTTTACAAATAAATATTCAACAAATTCGAAGATGATAAAATCTTTCTCAGGCGTAATATATTTTGCTTTTGTCCAACTTTTTTTTCGCGATTAAAGTTATATCGTTTGTTTAAGACAAAAATGATTTTCTGTTAGATTTAGAGTAGAGATGTTGAAATTATATGCAAATAGGTTGGTCAAAAAATTGATGCGGGTTTTAACACGTAAATGAGAAGCGATTTTTTTTTTTATAAAAAGAAATATTTTTATTCAATAATGTACTGTCAATTTGTACTTTTAATTCAGCTTTTGCTTTTAAGATTTGAATTGAATTTAATTGCATTTCAAAGCGCGCGAAAAAAATTTATTTAACCTAATAAAACGTAATATTTAATTGCTGTTTGGTTTTGACTAATCGTGAGTATTATATGAATATATGTTTTCCATATTATTTGTATTTAAATGTTCAAACTGTACCAATTTCAATGAACCTTTGTATCAAATTATAATTAATCAAGTTCATAGATATGATGAAAATGCAGTTAGTATTAGTAATCTTTCGTTTAAGAAATTCAAGGCTCGAGCAGTCGATTCGATTACATCAGAAGTCACATCTGCCTCGTATATCATAAATATATAATTAATGATCTTTAATCAAAAACGTTGACGTTGACGGTAAAAGTGTATAACTTTCTATTTAATAATCCATCCAATTACGGCACCGGCAACACAATCGCATTGAAACTGTTCGTGAGAGATTCGACAGCGGTAGCGCCATCCAGTCAAAGAAAGCTTAAAGTAGCTCGAGCATTCGATAACAGACAGGAGAGCCGATGTCTCGCCACGAAATGTAAGTTCGATGAATCGAATGCGTGAGAAACCGAGTGAGTACCCGTCACCCGACCATGATTAATAGAGGGTGGCGCGATAGCGTTGACTGTCCTTAAAAAACAAGATTCCTTCATTCTTGCTTCTCTACTGTCTCGTGGAGATACACGGTGTCCCATAAGCACCTGACATCCCGAACCTCCCCTAGGATCGTTGGATTGCGAGGCATCGATCATCGAAAATATGTCAGGTATGCTCGATCAGAGTCCATTCTCTGCTTAGTTATAACTTTGTAGGTTTTGAACTCGCTTAAAATTACTTTAAGCATTCAAACTTTGGACTAACAAATAGTAACTCTGGAGACCGGAGAAAAATATTGCAAACAATCATAGCTACCTGGTTCGTTTAGTATCATAATAGACCATTCTGATGTTGTGTAAATACAGTGAAAAGAATAAATTATTATTCTACGCTACTTTTATCTATTTCATTTTAGTAATACGTTTTGAAGCACAACTTGATCCCGATATTTTATAATAATAGTATTTTGTAAATGTATAGTAATTATTTTTTTTAAATGAAATACTGATACCTATTTTAGTTTGCAAGTATTTAAATTTCCGTAACTTCGGTTTAAAAATTGTTTAAAGATATTGAACGTATAAATGAACTTTAATTAAAAATTGTGGTAATTTATACTATTTTTATATTATTTTGTATTATTTTTACAAAGAATAAATATTTCGTGAAGATCTGTTAAGAATGATCTTCATACAGCTAGTATTTCAACTTCTATAACATTTTATGATATTATCACAGAAATTAATATTGTTTAGTTATATCATTTTTATATAAAAATGTATATCAGGTATAATTTGCATATGAAGCAGTGGTTCCCAACTTGTGTTTGGCAAAGTCCTACCCTTCAATCGTTAGCATTCCGCGATAAAATTAGTTTTTGAGCTTTAATTAACAGTTTAAAATATACACGAAAAATTGATTTCATTTTTTGATTTGTCGTTTTATTTATAATTAATCAAAATTTTCAAAGTTCCAAAATATCTGATCAAGGTAAAAACTGTTTCACGATTAAAACAAATAATAATTTGTATAATAATTATTATATATATTTATGTAGGATTGAAAGTAGGATGGGTCACCGGAATGACTCGGAATGCGTACTTTGCCGAAAAATAAAATTTAATAGAATAAATGTAATAAATGTAATATAAAAATAAAATGACACAAGATGACGTGGTCTCGCTTTTTAATCTTTACGCTTAGCGATCGCATCGCAGACTGATTTTCGCCCTTTTCTTTGCACTTTCCTTGGTCGTCCGTCGTCATTGCTTTCCTCCTCACACCCCCCGCCCCTGTCTACACACTCACGCACGCTTTTTTTGTTCCTTCATTTATATAATTTATATCAACATATAAATATATAATCATTTATTTTAATCTATGTAATTATAATCTACATAAAGAATAAATTCATTAACGCCTTGAAGCCGAGCATAGTGAGACGAAAATTACACATATAGCGACACCTTATACTTTTAATTGTACCATTAATGAGAATATTACAATGTGTAATTTTTATTAATACGAATCAAACAGTACACGAAATGTTTTACTTTCTTTAGTTTTGATTGTTCTGTCATGAAATTCATTAAATAAGTAGTAAAAGTTACTATGCACAAAAGCACGGTCCGTACGAGGTGCGGAATCCGGTGTACACGGAATACAAATATAAATAATTACTATGCTTCCCATAAAATTGAAATATAGATATATAATATAATAATATATAGATAATGATATACAATAATATATAATAATATATAGGATATAGAAATATAATAATTACTATACTTCGCATAAAATTGAAATGTAGATATATAATATAATAATATATAGATAATGGTATACAATAATATATAATAATATGTAGGATACAGAAATATAATAATTATTATACTTCGCATAAAATTGATTTTAAGAAAACGTAATTAAGCATTGCATAATATCCGATCGTGGAAAACTGAAAAACACATTCCTTTGTTTTTTTTTTTTAATTCATTTAATATCGAGTACACCGATGGTGGTATTTAAAGGTGAACGTCCTCGGCTTCTTGGTCACAAAACTCTGTGGCATTTGTCCAGAAGATCTTGACCTCTCTCAATTCGACCCTACCGGAGTCGGGTCAAGCTGTCAGCGGCCGTGTCCTCGCGGACGTATATCGATCTCAATCGGCGCTACGTCGGCGCTATCGGGCATCTCGAAGAAGTTATAGGCCGCTGTTGGAGCCAGAATGACTCGAGACAATAGCGCCCATCACCTGCTCTCTCCAAGTGTACGCCCTCCTACTCGTCGGATCATATCTCTGGTATCAGCTTCGACGGCTTCTCTTAATTGGTTGGTGTTGACTTAATGTGTTTCAATATGCCGTTCTGTCAGTCAACTCGATATCCCTTCACTTTTTTCTTTTTTTTTTTTCGGGATATACTTAGCTATCGAAACAGTCACGCCGGTCTAATTAATCATCCTTAATGCAAATTGCCTTTATTATTTTTGTCGTCCGTGATACTTTGTTGTATTCTAATTAACTCTTGAAAAGATTATGACAGTACTTGATTAGGCAATTTTGTGAATTTTTAACGAACCTCTTCACTTATCGTAGTTTTTTTTAACCCTTTAACTGCGGATTGGTTTGTAAAGCACATACTAAAATTATAGCCAGAGGCGGGTGCGGTATATAAACATGTTAATTATTTTTAATATCAAATAGCGGCTGTGGCTTGTATACCACTGAAATAAGAATAAAATAAATAGAATAAAAAAAATCTTTTAAAATAGAATATCACTTCGGTAATATAAAATTAATGCGATTTATAAATCACACCCGCAGTTAAAGGGTTAAACGAAATTATTAAAAATCATTGACAGTGTTTAGTTATTGTTATTATAAAATTTCTCATATGATTTATAATATTCGTTTCTGTTACATATTTTTTTTTTTTATTAAGGTTGTCAAATCTTACGTCAGATTTATTACAGTTATATTTATAATATAAACGTTAAACATAGAAAATCGGAGTGAAAATCATTACAGAAATGTGATATAACGGTTTAACTTGAGACAAAATCTAAGATCGCAGTCTTTTAACACATTGCATGCGGGAAACGTACGTTTACGTTTTTTGCAATCTGTCACTGGAGCGCGGGTCACGTAAAAGTACGTACAGGTAACCCTCCTATAACACGGTAGATTGGTTCCTTGAAAATGCCGTGTCCTGTGAAACCGTGTTGTATGAGACCCAGAGCCAGTACAAAAAGGGGGGTTACGTTCCGAAAACTTATTAAAAACAAATATTTTTGTCAATTCTACATAAATAACTTAATTTTTATTAAAAATATAAATATATGTACAAGCGTGAGACACTTTTGTTTTCAGGCCACGGAGATAAAAAGAAATACTTTCCGCAAAACTGTATCTTTAACACTAGAACTACCGATGATTAAAGTATACTTATTTCTACGGAAGAAATCAAAGTGGAAAGTATATAAAATAATATGTAATGTAATTCAGACAAAAGTTCATCTATATTTTTAATAGAAAATCGCGGAAAATCTGCCCAAAGGCACCGTAGTTAATTTATAAAGATTCTGCAAAAAATTACGAATGGGTCATTTTGACCACTTTGGTAGTTCTAGTGTTAAAACGGCAAGCCTCGCCGCGGCTATAGAAGTACAGTGTTGTACAAAGGTTTTTTGCAATTTTCTTATCGTGTTAGAGTGAAACCGTGTTATAGGATGCCGTGTTGTAGGAGGGTCCCTGCAATTTATGAATTGTGTTATAGCGAAACCGTGTTATAAGATGCCGTGTTGTAGGAGGACTACCTGTATTTAGTAGATTTGTGCTAGAGAGCGAGTACCGTATAAATACGATGGACATTGTAAGTATGTATGGTGTTTTTTTTTTTTTTAATAATCATAGCGATTTTACTGAATGACCAAACTTCCGCGAAATTCACGAAGAAATGCCCGCTGCTCGCGTAAGTTCGCGGCGAAATCTAGAAGTAGGTTTAAATATTGAGTTCAGAAATTATTAAATCAGCTTTAGGAGGTAGTTGTAACTTGTGCTTGCATAAGTTTTTGATAAGCTAGATCATATGGGAATCGTAGAGGCTACTCTGCCACAGTAAATGGTCCAAATTTTCAAATTCACAACCTTATCTGCATCTGGCTTCACTAACGATATCGATACGAAATAGGGAAGCTGCTAAACTATTTAAATTTTTGTGAACGTACATACCATGAAATAATTTTCACTAATATTTTATCAGAACTTTCTTTTTTTCAACCGTTTGAGTCCCAAACAGCGCGATCCCGTTCCTTAGATTTTGTGTCGAAAAATCCCAGTACATTTCGAGCGCTGTGGACAACTGACGGTGCAGTCACCGACTGTCGAAGTGGCGCGCTCAGATTTACTGACGCGCGTACATCGCGCAGCTCCTTTTTTTAATGTAAATAATACAAATAAAACATTTTGTATTTCATTGTTATCTTGTCAATAATTTTTATCGAACAAAACTTGAAATATTTATAAACTTACAGTACGCGTATACAATAATACAGTGTATTTCATAAAATAACGAATTACAAATTAAAAATATTTTTTGTGTTACGAACAATTTAAATGGAGAGTAACACTTATAATTTTTTTCTTCCCAATGGATTAAGACAAGCGCTATGGCGCTGTCTGGGTCTTTTCGTACTCGTTTAGAGAAAGCGCGGTTGCGCTGTTCGGGATTTTTCGACAGTGTTTTTTCAATACTCCTTGGGACTCGAACGGTTAAGCAAGTATAATCTCTCTTATAAATATTGTCATATATACTTTTCTTACACACGTTGTACGCTTACATCAATGAATTTTTTTAACATTTTCGTGTAATTATAACGTACGGTAATCCGTGTCGCAATCCAAAGCAACTGCTTCTCCGTTGCGACGATTATCGTTGCGCTCCCACTAACTTAATACTGGGAGGGCTAGTTCGATTAGATGGTGTTTCAGATTGATGTTTGAAAAAGTCAACTCAAATAAGTTGTATATTATTTAATGCGTAGTTGATGTTGAGTTGTACAGGTTTGCGATGTTTCGATGTATGTTGATGTTTTGGTGTTTCTTGGTGGTTTGTTTTACTATGCTGATGGTGTTCTACGATGTTGGTGTGATAGTAACAGTAATACCGATCATGATAATAATGTGATGTTATGCTGATATTTATATTCTAAAATATGTGGTACTGACTGCTGATTGGTGGAAGTTGGAAGGGAAAGGGCAACAAGGAATTGGAAATAAAGGTTGCTGATTGATTAGAGAAAAAGGGTGATGGAGGGAGAAAGTGAGGGTAGAAGGAGTTTGAAGTAACTGTACATGGAGGAAAAACCCGGGAAGGAAGGAAAAGGTGCGAAAGTGACGAGGCTGAGGAGTTCGGTGTAGGATTTTATGGTAGGTCTGATTTAATGTGTTTATGATGGTTTATTGTTCGGTGATGCCTTAAACATTTGTTTAAGGTTTGGTACTTAACACGTTAAACGCCACGCCGATTTTGGTCGACTTTCCGTTAGACTGTGTGTTGTGATAGAAATTCAAGAACATTTGATCGCAATATAGTTAAGAATTTAAGAAGAAAATTGCAAAGTATATAAAGTATTATTTTTAGAAACTGATAGTGTCGGTCTTCGGGAACCAACGACGCCTAAACAAAAATTTCAACGTCGGTCCGCAGGGATTGGCGTGGCGCTTAAAGTGTTAAACAAACTATATTCTATTGCTTTTCATTTTTTAATATTTAAAAATTATAAAATGAGTACAAAGCAATGGAATAGTTTATAAAATTGTCGTGTAATTATTAGATCCCAATATTCAACTTCGAAAAAATGATGTAAAACCTTGTCCATTTTATTCGCGCTTGAAGCGTATCTATTGAGCATCCACCATAATCGTTCCTACAGTAAAATTCGTGTGGTTGAAGCGTACAGATGAATGCACTTGAATGAACGTTTCCAAATGACGCTCGATTCACCACCTCGAAGAGGCAGTAAGACAGTTCAGAAAAGAGGTCATCAGGCGGAAGTGCAAAATATTTGCCACTTCAATCGTGAAAAGACTAGACTGTGACTGAATCCTGATAATTGGTATTTCGAAAAGTCCTTTAAATCAAGCTGAAATATCTAAATGCGAGTTATCATTCTTGTTTATGTGTAACTATACTGGATTATCGAATCATATTCATTTTGAATGAAAAATGTTCGAGAAGTGAACTCTAATGTAGGAACGAAGCATATATTATCATACGAGTATGTGTTTAATGATTATTAAATTATAACGTATGAAATGTCTATTTCATGCGATTGAAATTAGACATAATTTTATTAATTGAAAAATGTGTGATATTTGAATTGAAACATATTTGAGAATAAGTTATAATATTCTTAATTGTATTTTCATAAAGTTTAATTTAATTTAACCCTTTATAGCCCGAATTTTGTCTGCTTATTGGAGAAACAATTACGATCGATTATAGTTTTTCACTTTGATTTGAAAATGTTTAAACTAATAATTACTGTAGATGGATGATGGTGTCACTACAGTAATACAGTAATCAAATTTAATAGTGCAGTGATAACTAAATAAAATTAATTTTTTAAAATATAGATACATAAGTTTGTAACTTTTAAGTCACACGGTCCCATAGAGGGTTAATATTTTGTGCATTATCAAATCGAAGAATGCATTTTCTTTTGCATCCTTGGTTAGAAATATTTCATCTTTTAAAGTACTGTCTATGAAAGAAATAGTTACTTTTTTATGAAGATATGTCACTTCTTTTTATAGTCGTTAATAAAATATGTTTATCTTAGTGTTTAATCGATGTTCTGTTTTTCGTAATCTATTTTATAAGCAGACGATAGAGTAAGGTGCAGACGAGCCAGTTTTGTCCGCGCGATCTCGCTGCGATCATATGTTTGCTTTCGTTGTTTTGTCTTACAAAACAAAGAAAGATATATGATCGCAGCGAGATCGCGCGGACAAAAGTCGCTCGTCCACATCGGGTCTAAGGGATCCAAATTTCGCCCACGAAAGCTTTTTCAGCATTTGTTCAAAACCAAATTAATTTTTTAATCTGGAAAAATTAGTATAATTAATTTGGATGTTTTGTAACGAGTAAGCTTTGCATCTTCAATTGAATTGGCAAAATCAGAAACAGCATAAGTCAGTCTTAATTAATGTTTCGAAAATAAAGAACAGCTGTTTTTAACAAAAATTAATGAATGTGATAATTTTCATTATCAACAGTGATTTGTGATATTTCCATTTTAACTTTTGTAACTTATGCTGTTTCTGCACTAAATGATATGAATTACCAAAAATCGGTACAAGATAATTATTCTCTCCTGCATCATATTCTCAGTCAAAAGGAAGAACTGTGATATTGGACACCGTACGCGGAAAAACACTAACAATAATAAGATACAGCAACTACAGAAATTTCTAAAAAATACTAAGCTTTTTCATAAACTTTAATTCTCGAAAACCATTTTCTCTACAGACTGAATCGCTAATAACACAACTTAGTGGTTGATGCGACTTAAAGTAAACAATTTAAAGAAAAAAACAAAAGAAAAGAAACTTATTTAATATCATTTTATTTTAATATATTGAGTTGTAACACAAATTTGTTCGATCACCGCAAGTATCATGTTCCTCTTCTAAGAATCGATTCTTTATCTCACGATTGTGGGACCTAACTGTGATAATAATAAAATCACGAACAATTAGTTTAATCCTAGTACTGCTGCTCATCGCAACTTCTGCAAAACTATACTGAAACGAGCTCATAGTATGCAAAATTAAAAAATGCATTTTAGGCATATAATGCTGTTCGAGTTTAACACTAGGTTTACGGGCATTGATTGGATCATTTTGATGGATACATTGAAATACAAATTTTTAGTAATATCATTAGTTCGGTTTACTTCAAATTAATAGATTTCTATAAGCAGAAATTTATTTAGTCAATTTTTCTGTATAAATTTCATTTTGAGTTTATATTTTGCTCACGCATGATTGTTAAACTTGAGCACGAAATTTGAACTGCGTCAAATTGACGGGTTCCGTAAATCTGGTGTTAAACAAAATAATTCTGCTGCAAACACAGCTCGAAAAAATTGTATACGGTGATACTGTAATTAGTGAAAGAACAGTATAAAAAAGGTTTGCAAGATTTCGATCTGGAAACATGAGTTTGTAAGATGAACCACGGCCCACATGTCATTCCGAATTTGATGAAGATGCTTTGCAAATATTAGTGAAAGCAAACCATCGATTGACAAACGAGAGTTAGCTAATAAACTAGAGACTTCACATATGACTGTCTACAGACGCTTAAAATATATGTGTTAAATTTAACCGAACAAATTCATGTTACAGTCCAATAAATTTACAAAACCACACCATTAACCATACAGCTATAATTTCAAATTGTGAATCATTAGTATTTTTGCTCTCTCTTTATAAATCTCTACATTTTATAAACTACTCCTATTTTTTATAAATTATATAAAATGATTTTTATAAATCTCTACCCTTTATAAACTACTTCTACATTCATCAATTCGATATTAACACATCTTATGCGGGTATTTTCTTCTCAAACTCTCACCATATAGCGGGCGATTTTTTGCAATTGCGCAAAATTACTTCTGCATAAAATAGCTGTAACTTTTGAACTGTGGGTTATTTTTTAATAAAACTTTCAGTTTTTTCTTAAAAATTAATTTCTTTATTCAGTTTATAAAAATAAAAATACTTTCTCAAAAATAGAAAATTTAAACAATTCTTCATCATCACATTCTATTCTATCGTGCTCCATTTTTAGGAATTTACTGTAAAAAAAGTCAAGTTATTCTAAAAAAATCACTTTGTTACTATGAAAATCCACCGATAATTTGTAAAAAACGAGTTTTGTCGTCTCTTACGCTTTAATAACAATATACACAAAACGAGTTTAGTTGTTTCCCGCTTAAGATGTGTTAATAATAAACATGTACAACAGTGTACAATTCAATTGAAAAAAAAAAAGAAAAAATAAGATAAAATAAAGATTAAATTATATAACAAGTAGAATTTCAGTGGCGAAAATTAATCACGCTTATCAATCGAAAATGATTGAAGCGAAAACAACGAACGCGAGAGGGGAAAGGAAACCGCAAATAATTGAAAGGATCAAAGTATAAAACGAGTAGCGAATGTACGAATGTTATAGTAGGACATATGTGAATACCCCGGGGGCTAATCCGCTCCGCGGGACCTCTGATATACGCCATCGTAAACCCCATGAAATTGTGCCACAAGTATTGGATGATGCCTCCATTAAGAGCCGCTGATGTTATTACTGTGGAGGCTCGCTCTCCATAATTTTTGTTCCCCTTTTTTCCCAGTTCCCTCGTTTCCTTTTTTTCCTTCTCGTCTTATCCTAGAACGTGACTCGGTACCTGCTGTATATTTCGTGGCTCGACAGCATCGGGCAACGACTCCTCTTCTTTTTTCTTCAACGCGCTACGTATCTACCACTCCAGAATTGGAGTTAGGGAACCACCCGTTCTCCATTTCTTTCTACCTATTTTTCTGGCTGTCCTGCGCCGGCTAACCCTTTCACGGTTTAAATCAATCAGAGATTCCTGAGAAACGATCACGAGCGTTCTCGGTGGACCAGGAACGGTGTGTTTCGTAATAGTTACTCGCGAGTAGAATTTATGGCGGTATAAAACAGTAAAAATTGAAGAAGATTTCATTGACGCGCGGTCACCGCATAATTTATTTTATTATGATCAGCGGTCGTGGGTCGACCGATACGTATCGGAGGTGAATACGGTTTCTGTTTACGAAGATACGAATTAGCCATATAATTATGAAGAGCATCTCGGCTGGAAAGAGGAAGACAGGAAACATATTACAGATAGACGATGTCTAAATGTGTCAATTAAGCCGGCCCTGACCCACGTGAACTTTAACCCACGATGGGTGTCGGAATGGGAGGCCTATCTTCTGACTCACTGTCTACATAAATTTTTTAGACGTGCAGTTTAGACGGCGTCTGTGAGTCGTCTTGAATAGATTACCGACTGAGACGGCACATCGTAAACTTCTATTAATGTCGTATATAAGAATATGATTTGTTTTTTTTGTTTTTTTTTTTTTTACAGCCGTTCGATAAAAAATTTGTACTTCACTAATTTCTACTTCGTTATTCGGATTTAATTCTTCTTTCCGTTTAATATTCCGTTGAATATTTCCGCACGGTTGTTCAATATTTTTTGATAAAGGTCGGTTTTCAATGGCTTGGGATATTTATGATATCTCTTTTTGACAAGTTCATCTCGTCCGTATAAAGCTTTCGTTTACGATTAGCCATGGAGCGAGAACACAAATAGAAGGATTTCGTCGAGAACATAAAATATTTCCTCGGTCGGTAGTCGATCCAAAATTATGAGTTCCAAAGTCGTTTGTATTCTTAACAATGGTGGTAGGGTTCAAAGGGTGGATTCAACCCTTTTTTTGCTGGGACCTTAACACCCTCTGGAACGGAGGAAGGGGCTTATTATACGAAACCGATTCACTGCGGCGTCCCTTTCAAAACTTCTTCCTTTTATTAGCTGTATTTCGTTCCTTGTAGCTCCACCACCCTGGCATTCATATGCTAACGCGTCTCATGGGGTTGTCCGTAGGTCTTGTTACCGTACTGACGGTGTTCAAGCATTGGTGTATCTCGTTAACGATACCATAAAAATTGAAATTCATCCTGCAGTTTGAGCACTACTGAACCGCTAAGCGTATGCCAACAGACCTATAAAAATTCAATCCAACCAGTCTTAAAAATAATAATGCGGCGCTAACCTATACGGTATCCCATAATGTCTGCCCGTGTATGTATACCTGGTTGTACCTGGCCTGCGGTTCCTCCGAATCTTCCTCTTCTTCTTTGCTATTCTCGTTTTTGGTGAAAAAAAATTCATTTCAATTCCGTTACTGCAATTAACGGATAATTGTCTTGAACTGGAATCTGAACGGATAAAGATAGTAGTTGCTACATATTTATAGTAATTAAAAGAAATGCAAATATATAACTTTTTTCACTAGTAGTTGATATCACACGGTTATCATTACATACGAAATCGCTCAAAAGTATCCGAACACTTGCTTATTTTTGACAGAATTTATGATTATGTTATTTTCATTGTTATTGCATAAAATTGAGTATTGTGAATAAATTGCTGAGCTAATATGCAATAAAAATAACATTAAAGTCTATAAGTGCGTAACCTTATGGAACTGTTTTGTTCTTTGCAAAGTTCTTTATATTTGGATTATTTATTTGCTAATCTATGGATTAAATAATGACGTTCTCGTACCTTGGTTAATTCAAACAGTGTCCTCTTACAACTCGTGTATTTCATTTTAATACATTATTGGCAAAATTTTATGAATAGATAATTTCAATTTACAATGTGTCGATTCCTTAAAAAGGTAGTAAATATTAGTTTCAATCATTGTCATTAATTTACATCTTTCAGTATCATTTATGTACCATCAGTAGAAACTGGTCAAGTTAACAAGTGTATCGCTGTCTGGATACTTATGAGCGGTACTGTAAGTGTACCTAGTTAACACTAGAACTACCAAAGTGGTCAAAATGACCCATTCGTAATTTTTTGCAGAATCTTTATAAATTAACTACGGTGCCTTTGGGTAGATTTTCCACGATTTCCTATTAAAAATATAGATAAACTTTTGTCCGAATCGCATTACATATTATTTTATATACTCTCCGCTTTGATTTCTTCGGTAGAAACAAGTATACTTTAATCGTCGGTAGTTCTAGTGTTAAGAAAAAACAAAGGTATTAATAACTTATTTGTCAATTGTTCTATTCCTAGTTTCTGAACATAGAATATGCCCGTAATGTGCAAAACATATGCGACACGCATAAAGTATGCTCTATGCAAAACATACTCTGTATTTAAAGCACCAAGTATATTTTTAGAACTCTTTAATAACAAAATTAATTTATGCATAGTCTAATTATCATACACAAATGTACGAAACAAGTCGTGTGTAAAAAAAAAGATGAAAAAAAAATGTAAAGTTGGCAAGAACATTTTTTAAAGCGAAGGTATTCTATTCTCCTCCCTTTTAAGATTTAAATACGCGGTTTCGTAATTTTTCTTTCCGCGCAACGCGCGATTATTATAATTTCACCACCCCCGTGCTTTACGTAGTACCAATCCGAGCTCTGTATATTGGCTTCGGTGATTTACTGCTAATTATCGTCCCGTGTGAATCCGCTTATACCTTCGCAGTGAGAATCGGCAAGTGAACGACCGCGGCACGAATAAGACGGGTACGCGTCGTTTCGCAAAAATCGACAAGTCGACGTCGTGCGGCGCGCGTTCGTGCCGGGTTACAAGCACTCGAATGTACCTCCGTAGCCAACCGTGCCGGCAAAAAGGGCCTCGCCGCACTCGACGGACCCCTTGTGAACACTAAATTATTGTTCTTGTATCGCGGTGCCAAAATGTTTACAGCCTTTGCGCGCGGAATGTATGCGTACCAACCGAGCGGAACGGGACGCGTGGAAAGAACAGAAAACGAACGGTCACTGGCACACGTTGCTACGGAAAATATGGGGAAACGGAAATTTTAGTATGCTCAGTGCACCGGATTACATAGTTCGCATTTACAAGTTTAGATTTTTTACAGCTCGGGGGTCTACATGTTTCTGACATGTTAAGTAATTCAGTACTGGAACACGAGAAAATTGAAATCTGATTTTGCATGTAAAATACTAGTTTGCCTTTCGTATTACCACTTGCGCGGTATCGATTGTGTTTCGCGTATTAAAGTTTTACTTAAACGGGTATAAAATATATTCGTGCAGCAAGCAACTGTAACCGAAATGTTGTGCGACGGTGATGTAACCAAAATCTTGTTTATGAAGCTAACAATTTGCTCATGTGTATTAGGAATCTGTATGATAAATGTTATATAAAAGAGAGAATTGTTTTTTTATGCGATTGCTTTTTAGAAAAATGTCTCAAAAATTGAATAATTCATGGATAGTAGACGTATAATATTTATTGTTACAATTTTAGTTTTATATCGGGTTGTCCGGAAAGTTCGCGCCGATTTTTGAGGAAAATTCAAACACAACACATTTAAATTTCCTTATACATTTATTAAATCATATATGTTCCATTTTGTTCTATAACCTTTCTCCGTCTCTCGTGTAACTTGAATATCCCATCCTTCCAAAACTTAGGTTTTTCGGCGAAAAACTTTTCCATATTTAACACTAGAACTATCGTGCCAATCAAAATGACTGGTTCGTAATTGGTCATAGAAATTTTATAAATTTACAGTAGCGCATTTTCAGGGATTTTCTATAATTTTTAAAACAAAATATGCATAAAGAATTATTACCCCTAATATAAGAATTTTTTCAAATACTTATGATTTCGATTTCTTCGTTATAAATAAGTCTATTTTAATCGTCGGTAGTTCTACCGTTAATAGCGTATAAAACTAACAAAAATGAATGTTTCCTAACTAAACTTTTGTCTAAAGATGCCCGAAGTGTCACTCCTTAGAATATGTACGCGTGTCATCTGTTTTCAATCATTCCGACATATTCAAACCTGTTCTAATGGCACCTACCGAAAATCGGCACCAACTTTCTGGACCACCCAATAAAATATAACGTAGTTTTAATTATTATTGTATGTATAAAATCAATTCACTAATTACTTTACAGTTTAGTGGGGTTATCATTTCATTTTATAATTACGTTTAGTCTCGATATCATTAAATTTTCTAAATCACTCGTCATAGTATTTAGAATCCTATTATATATTCGCTTAAGATACTTTTTTATAAAATATGATCCAGAATTGTTTGCTCAAAGGAACACCGTGTACCTACATGTTCTTATTATTCAGGACATAATATTACCAAAAATATAAAATATGTAACTCTGTCTGATCGTAACAATTTGATCACCCACTGTATATATTGCGCATAAATATTTCCGGGTTTGAAGAAAAATTTTTGTTACTATATTTCTCAACAGCAATTTATAGAACATTCTTTTCCGGTTATTGTTTCAAAAAGAAGATCACTTTTATCATCTTATGCCTGAAAAACAACACTTGATTAAACAGTGAACAATAATGCTTGATCAATAAGATTTCGAATTAAACATTGAATGTTTACGCATATTTTTTTGTACGGTCAAAAAGAAGGAGCAGTAAATCGAGATAGGTAGAGGTAAATAAAAATGTGGTAATAAAGAAAAGGGTAAGGAAAGAAATGTATCCTTAAGAAGAAACGCGGGAAAAACAGGAAAGGAGTAAACAACGTTAAGAACTGGCGAAGAAAAGAAAGTAGAAGATTGAGGATGGATATAAAATATCATAGAACTCAAGCGTTGTTGCGGAATAAAGTGGAGAAGGAAACGGAGCAAAGAAAGGGAAGTAAGAAGAGTAAAGGAAAGCAGAAGGTGTCCGGTCCTGATTAGTTATGACTGTGTTAAAGCAGAGCGCTTTTTTGAGAAAAGCCATGTTCACGCTCCATGGTTATTTTTTATCTTCCTTATTTACGGGCAATAGCCGTGTACTCCTTTTCGCACCGTTCCTCAGTGCTTAACCATTGTCGTCCAGCATCACATTCTCGCGCCCCTTTCGACTTTATCGATTGTAAATTTGTGACATTATTGTCGAATCTGCATGGCTACCGACCGTCCTCCGTTTCACCGAACGCAGTACCGATTTACGAATCTTCTGCGCAGTTTTGTAACATTCTTCACATTGTTTTATCATATCGTACAGAAATGAGAAGGAGAAATGCTATTTTAAACCTTAGAAAATGCTTCCTCGCCATGCCATCGGACGTTTTTCTTCATTTTTCCATTAAATTGAATGCCACACAGTCTTGCTAGGTTCTCAGATAAAACATAATTGATGTGCGAAGCTGCAAAATTTAACTTCTGTAAATTTAATGTTTGGTATGCTTACAACAATCTGTACATTTTAAATATACATTATTTTATCGTATTATAGACCTTATAATAAAACCGGTTTATTGTAAAATTGGAATAGGTCTCGTTTGATTAATTTCCATCGGATGGAATACGTGAAAACATTTGTTACGGGTCTTTTGTTGCAGACGATGTTTAGAAAAGTACAAAATAATGCATCACACTTTATCGAAACAAAATGTTATTAGTATCAGATTGGTATATATAAAATGTCACTTTTCTAAATAGGTAAAACTTTTAACCCATATTTCTCGCTCGTTTCTTCAAAATATCTTGTATTTAATTAAAACAATTTTCATATCAATCATTTGATTTTCATATCATTTTTATATCAATTTTATACACATTTCTCAACGATCAACTAATTTCATTGTTCCAGATTTATTGAACTCATCGGTTCTCTAACTCGTCGGTAGAATTTAAAAAATAATAAAAAATCTTTTCCTCCGTTCCAAAACAATTTGTCAAATTCGAGGTTTGAAGCTTTTTACGTAGCTTCTTACGTAGGATTACTCGCTGTCTTTAAATCGTAAGTACAGTGAGCCGATATTTGCATCGGATTATTTGGCAGAACTCATGCGTATTCATTCTCCCTAAAGATACGCAATCTGAGTAGGGACCTAGAAGGGCAGAAAAGAAGACTTCGATCCCCGCCCAACTGACCCCACGACCTCAGGACCCTCAAGAAAAAAAGGCGCCGACGCGCCATTAAATAAGCGCCACGAACATATTCTGACACATGTACACGTGCACTGTCTCTCTCTCTCTCTCTCTCTCTGTCTCCCTGTGTCGCACGCGCGCGCGTAAACAAATACATGCGTGTATACGTACATAAGAAATCGTAAAGCGTCGCATCGTATATTATGCTACACCTATGTTTATGGAGGACTTACGAAGCGCGTACATTCTCAGTTTCCTTTGCCATCATTTTTTTACGATAATAAAATGTCAAAGATAAAGTTGAAGTATCGATAGATCGACGTTGTAAAAGTAAGGACGATTGATAAATATAGCGAGTGATATCGGTACTCCTGTGAAATTTTTTTTT
>SMSQ01010235.1:0-13228 GCA_019453375.1 Ctenoplectra terminalis | reverse complement strand
TTTTTTTTTTTTTTGTTTTTTTTTTTTTTTTTTTTTTTTTTTTCTTTAAATTCAATGCACACGTCGGTATTACATGGTCGGCCTCGACGGCACGGTGGAAAGTTGAAGGAAGGAGCATAAAAGGATATGGGTGGCCATTATAGGCGCCAAAACGTTCAGCCAGTTTTACTGGTGCTCTTTTTATTACTTCGTCCTAACAGCCATGTTTTGGCATTTTATATAGTAATTAGGCCAGGATCCGCGGATCACCGGACAAAATAATACGAGCTCTAACGTCTTTATTATGTCGCGGATTAACGCGAGGTAATGATAACGTTTCGTTCGAAACTGCTACAAATTTACTCGCAATAATCGCCCATAATAGACTCTGTTCTTAAAAGATCCTCCACGACGATACTTTCATTCATCGTTCAGCCAGCACTCGATCCTCTATACGGATGTATACACAGAGGATTTTGGTGTCCGGCAACAACGTCCTTGGAGTTTATTCGAATGAAAGTTTTTATTATCCGGTGGGACCATTAATAAAGGAGTACATTAATATGCGATAAATGTAAATGAAAACTTCGATTTCGGTTCTTGGACATATTTTTCTTTCGTATCAAATAAATTGGACGTTTATGGGGTTTTTATGCTGACGAGGATTCTGATAAAAATTTGAAAAACAAGGAATCGATATACTTGCGTGCGTTATAATATCTTCTTTTTTTTATATTGTTATTAAAATTTAATTGCTTGCTTAAATCTCAGCCGTATTTAAATAAGTTCTGTTTAGCTCTTTATTGGCATTCAAAATCCCTGCTGCGAGTAAACATAAATATTTATTTTATTCGAATGCTATCATTTCTTCGCTGCATCGTGTTTGCTTATAATTGACATTTGATCAGAAACTATGGAGAAGAACTAAAAAAGAAGGAACGAGGTAGAAAAAGTAACACTATAATTTTTACGTTACTATCTTACTGATTGAATATTTAAATACATCTACAAGTATTTCATGAGTTTCGTTTCTTTTCGTTTACTATTGGTCACACAACGCGATAAGATAAAAATGAGAAACGCTCGAGTAATATTATTTTAAATTGCTGTTACTTTTCAAAATCACTGTTGCTCTTACATAAGCTATTCATACGGTTCAGCGAACGCGTTTAATATTGTAAACCGAGCTACAGTTATATTGTTTCGAGGTTGAAACTCGTAGAGTGAGCTCTCTTATTTTCAAGCTTTAGCTATTTGTTGGAACACGGCCAAAGAATGCTATGGACGTTCAACTATCGGGATATCAAGACTGATAAAACGTAGTTTAAATCGGATACAACTCTCTGCTTGAGATGAGCCTCGATTCCAATATTGAGAAAATAGCTGAAGATCAGCATGGCGCATAAATGAATCCCATTTGTAGAAAGGCGTGGTCATTGTTTTTCTTTTTTGCATCTGAAATGGTTCAAAGTTCAGAGGGCGGTTCACGTTCGGCGGTGCATGCAAATTTTGCGTTCGATTCGATGAACAAAGGCACACCTTCGCCTGCTACGTATTGCAGACTGCATAGAGAGTTGCCAGACCAGAAACAATTAAGCTCTTGGTTATCTTCCGCGGCCACGCGGCTCGTCCGAGCGCAGAGGTTCTCATTTATCTTTTGCATACTCATGTTGTCAAGGTCTTACATGCTTTTAGCACGTGTTCCGTAATAACCGGTGAAATTATTATTAAAGGGTTACATTAATTCCTATGGTCAAAGGATTTTGAGGTTATGGTTGCGAAAGTGGGGTAACCTTTGTTTCCTTTAAAAAGACGCCATTTACGTTGCGCGCGTAAAGCTGAAAATTATCCACTGTTAAGTTTTTATTTATGCTAATTAAATGATTCTTATATTCTAATAGGGATATAAAATTAGCTATAGATACTATTAATATACATCTACTCGGTCTTTTTTAATGACAACTTTTTCGGTGTCGGAGTATTAATACATATATGCATTGTAGAAATGGAGGTCTATTTTGACTTAGTTTTATATAATTTTGATTATAGGCACAGTTTTATATGCTTCTTATAGTTCGTGATCTATTCTTATTACATTTTTTTTAAATAACGTATCAATATTTTGGAGCTTCGATACAAAAACTGAAGAAGGATAAATAATTTTTGTACCATTTATTTTGGTAATAATTAGTTAAATACTTTACATTCCTGACAAAACTGAAGAAGGATAAATAATTTTTGTACAATTTATTTTGGTGATAATTAGTTAAATACTTTAAATTCGTTTCATAAGAAATAAATTATAACTTTGGGAATTTTTCGTGATTTTCTGTGGAAAATATAGCTAAAGATTTGTTCTCCTCGCGTTATGTATTTCTTTTAGAATAGCTATCATTTTTATTTCTTTGGGTACAAATAGGTCTACTTTAATCGTCGGTAGGCTTAGTGTTAATATACGCCAATATTTGACCCAATTTAAAATTTGTAAAAGTAATCTATAAGCGATATTACAAATTTGTTTTTCAATGCTGTTTACAATAAAAACGACAGTTATTTATACACCGAGCCAATAAATAGATGCGAGTAAAGTTGTATTTACGAGCTACATTGATCGATATATAGCTTGCTGTGCTCGCTTCGAGGAAACCGACAAAGACTTTCAACCCTTTCAGTTTGATATACGCGCACATGGTGTTCGTACATATTTATAAGTTAGACATATAGCCAGAAGTTTTCGGTTGCATAGGGGTCCTGATAGAAATTCCATGACATTCTAATCAAATTGTTTACTTATGGAACCCTTGTGTGTCAACACCTTCCTGATCCCAAGCTCCGTTGACCCTTTGTTGTGGATTAGATCTCCTTTAAGCTCGGCAACCCCTGTGACATTCAACAATATACTCTCTGCAGGCCTTCACGAAATTCAAGAAACAAATTGTTCGATCACAAACATGGTTATAATCACACGTTGAAATACAGTATGCGAATACCACGGTATAAAAACGTGATAAGTTTATTTTTATTCATTTTCTCATTTTTATGTCGTATGGTAAATAAAATATTAAGTCTTCAAAAATCACACAAGACGATATAACTTCAATAAGCATGCTCGTTACGCGATTATTTTTTGTACATGAAATGATGCACATTGCGACAATATATAATTGAAACGACACGTCAAAATTTAACCTTCTATGGGACGGTGTGACTTAAAAGTTACAAATAATACCTTATTAAAATGGGTTAAACACAGATGTGATTTTACCTTGCAGGCTTCTGCAATTTTTTTCTTAGATTCTTTGCTATTTTTCGACCAAATGTTTTCGAATTCGCATCGTGGTACACAAAGCTGTTCACCAAAATTGGCGGAACACTTAACGTGTTAAATAAATATCTCAAGACAAAGTTACAGAATCAAATTAAAAATATGTTATTATGTACATACTCGTTTGTATTAACAAGCACCTCTTGATTTATGGTATATATAATAAATGACGCATTCGTTGTATTAACCCTTTGCACTCGTGAACTTTTTTAAGTTTCAAAGGACTACTGTGAAAATTTAGTATTCTTTCGGAAAAAGAAACAGGATATTATAAACGTTTATGATTTTTTATTTATTTGGTTAATTCAGTTTATTTTAAAACAAAAGAAGTGTTTGAATTGACGAAGATTCAGAATTTAATTTAAAACTTAATCTCTGAAGAAAATTATGCAGGTCGCCGTAGCGGCGACAGTCGAGTGCAAAGGGTTAACATACATCGTGTGTTATTTAACCCTCTATGGGACCGTGTGACTTAAAAGTTACAAACTGATGTATCTGTATTTTAAAAAATTAATTTTCTTTAGTTATCACTGCACTATTAAATCTGATTACTGTGTTACTGTAGAGACACCAGGATTTATCTACAGTAATTATTACTTTAAACATTTTCAAATCAAAGTGAAAAACTGTAATCGATCGTAATTTTTTCTCCAATAAGCAGACAAAATTTGAGCTATAGAGGGTTAATAACATAGTTTAACCCATTAACTGTCAAATTTTTATTTTTTTTATTTTTGGCTGGATAAGTTATATATATGCACAAAAAGTTGTGTAACAATATAATTATATTGAAATTATGTTTCGGTTTGAAATTATTTGATATTTTTGAAAAAGTGCCAAATGGGTATCGTTATAAAATGATCAGTAAAATCATTTCAACAAAAACCAAAAGACCGAGTAACTAACAGATCGTTACTATTATTTATAATTTCACGAAAATAGGTATACAGAGATTGGTCAAAAGCGTTCTGAATTTTAAAATTACTCTCTTATACAAAATAACGAGATATGTGGCTTCTCATGTTTTTCTCCTAATCTTCATATAGTAATAATTAAATTAAAGAATAAGATTCCCTGCAAAAATTATGTAATACATTTTTCGAAATCGGTGGCTGTTATATCTCATATCTTAACACTTAAACTACCGAAAATTAAAGTATACCTATTTCTACCAAAGAAATTACAATAATGTATTGGATTGTCTGGTTATTAAATTTCCAGTTAGTAAATTTAATGATATCAAGGCTAAACGTAATTATAAAATGAAATGATAACCGCACTAAACTGTAAAATAATTAGTGAATTGATTTTATACATACAATAATAATTAAAACTACGTTATATTTTATTGGGTTGTCCGGAAAGTTCGTGCCGATTTTCGTAGGTGCCATTAGAACAGGTCTGAATATGTCAGAATGATTGAAAACAGATGACACGCGTACATATTCTAAGGAGTGACACTTCAGGCATCTTTAGACAAAAGTTTAGTTAGAATACATTCATTTTCGTTAGTTTTATACGCTATTAACGATAGAACTACCGACGATTAAAATATACTTATTTGTAGCGAAGAAATCGAAATCATAAGTATTTGAAAAAATTCTTATATTAGGGGTAATAATTCTTTGTGTATATGTTGTGAAACTAAATGCATATTTTGTTTAAAAAATTATAGAAAATCCCTGAAAATACGCTACTGTAAATTTATAAAATTTCTATGACCAATTACGAACCAGTCATTTTGATTGGCACGGTAGTTCTAGTGTTAAATATGGAAAAGTTTTTCGCCGAAAAACCTAAGTTTTGGAAGGATGGGATATTGAAGTTACGCGAGAGACGGAGAAAGATTATAGAACAAAATGGAACATATATGATTAAATAAATGTATAAGGAAATTTAAATGTATTGTGTTTGAATTTACCTCAAAAATCGGCACGAACTTTCCGGACAACCCAATACATTTGAAAGAATGCATAATCCAAAAGGAACAAATCTTTAACCTTATATTCCACAAAAATCACAAAAAATATTTAAAAAATTCACCCTTAAAAATTTATAGAACTTCTATAAGAAATAACGAACTGGTCATTGAATCGCTTGGATAGTTTTAATATTAACAAAGCGATCAAACGTGAATTTATACAATAAACTACTGATTAAAACGTGAGTGAATGTTATAACTGAGATTATAATAGTAGAAAAAGAATTGCTATAATATTGGAATAAACATCAATCACAAATAAATAGAGTTGCGTTCAAGAAATCTATATTAAATGTAGGTTAATAGATAAAAAAATGTAATCTGTTATTAAAAATATAAATTAAGAACATGAAGATATCAATGGTATAATTATTGGATTATTGTAATCTTATAAAATTGTGTGCAATCTGTGGTCGGTGTAGCGATGAAAAAGGTTAATAATGATTCAATGATTGAAATCTCGAGGCTGAAGTGAGCCGGTGCTCCATATAGGAACGAGTGGCGCGTGGCAAGGGCCCGAGGCATGGTGCAAACCTCGCGTGCCACAAATTGCTTTAGCTCGTCGAGGTTCAGTAGGTACAGCAAGCCATTCGCACGCTTACTTATTTACTTGCTCGCTTTGGAACGTAGTGATACATCGACTTTACACCGTGCACCAGAGTAGCGGCGGCATCCTGTTACCCGCAGCCTCCGCGTAATAACAGAAACGCGTATTTCTTGCGAGTAAATTTACTGCCTACGATCCGTTTCCCCTATCGTTTCTTTCCCTCATTTGTCTACGCGCGGCTATTTCGTTGACAGAAGGCAACATCTTTGTTACGTATCGTTTGTCTTTTTGCGCCATAACTGTGCTCCTTTACGACACAACTTGGGATATCAATATGCCAAAATTTTGTAAAATGGAATAACATTTATATAATCATATGATTTATCGCAATGATTTTACGACTAACGCAAGACAATTGTAGTTCTCTTAACTGAACCCATTTATTTATGTTGTTCTTTGAATATGGAATAAACGTAGACGAAATTAATCTAACACATAATTCAAAATTGATGGAGTTAATATAAATAAAATCTACAAATATATTATAATATAAACATTTATCATCTAATTCTTTTATATTAATATTAAATATTAAATATTAAATATTAACCATTTGCACTCCGTACGATTTTTTATCACCGAAGAAAAGAAGTTTTATTTTGAACGGAAAAAATTACTATTGCTTGTGAAAGTACTCTTTTTTATTCATTTTATAAATATCCTTTTTCCTCTCGTAAACGAAACAAATTTTTAATTTTGTAAATCATCATGGTGCGATATCTTTGGAAATTAAGAGTAATCCTGTTGAAAATAGAATGTCTCCGTAGCGGAGCCGAAGGAGCGCTGAGGGTTAAATATTAAATATTAAATCTTTTATATAAATAACAAATAGTTATTAATCATACGTGTGATGAAAAATTTTATAGAATTTTTATTTTTCTAGTGCTTTTGAACTTCTGACGGGAACGTTAAAAAATATAACTGAAACGTAAACATCGTCTATTTCTTCGATACTGCTTTTATACAAATTTTGTTTTACTTCTTTACATTTTCTTTTTTTTATCTAGTCACAATTTTTATTCAAAATTTATTCTTAAACACACGATAAAGCTGCATTATCGATCATTCATTGTCAATGTTGTAAAATTATAAAAGCATATATATATATAATTTTGATAGTTTATTTCAATATAAACAAATTTTCCATTTAAGATCCAACACTTTTCATTAATACCTCTGTTATAAAATAACGTATAAAATAAAACAATTAATTTTATATCTCGTTTCTCTAATCGATGCATGTAAATACAAAGTTTGTATTTATTAAAACGATATTGCTAGAATCAATAAATCATAGCGTACTTTGTAGAACGATTTATTTTCAACGCCGAGCATTGTACCGTGTTAAAATTACAATTAGGAAAATGGAATAAATGCTTATGCCTATTTCACGATGCAATAGATCAAAGCAACTATTGTACGCTCCTTTTCATTTCTCTCGACGCGATATTCCAAGATGTAAATGTTATGATGTATTACCTTCTATAGTAATATTTCATTATAATTTCTCGCCGTCTTATGCAAATACGTTTTCCTATTTGACTTACATCTTTGTTCGATTCGTCCTTTTCAAGACGATCTTCAGACGAGTTAATTGAGAAGAAAGCGGAGGAGAACGTTGCAATGCAGGAGCCACGCGCATTTGTCGTTGGGCGGTAGCCTAACAAGCTCCGCAACCCTTTACTATACCTCCTGATTGCCCTCGCTAAGAAACGGTGACCCGTCTGGCCTCGTGCCTAAATTAGGCAATTTACGCGGATTGACGCTGGCGGATTCAACCGCGTCGCTGTTCCTTTCAGTTGCAAAACCATGCCGGCCATTAGTCGTGCTGGCCGAAAGAAGAAACGACCGCAGCCGGCAGGTTTTATATTCGTCGCCTCGCCGCTCTTCGTATATTAGGCTTCGTATAAAGGTCGGCGTAGGGCTTGCTAATATCTTTCGACGCTCCCCTCTCGACTCGACAGAAATATTTTTCTGCGCCGGACCGCGAGGGCGTTGAAAGATTTTTAAAGGGTAATTATAATTCCTCAGCCCGTTATTTATTTTCAATTTAATGATCCCAGAACGATTATCGATCAATGAGAATGGAATGCAAATTTAGCTCGGAGATTTTTGTTGCTTGATCAACTCGAAATGTGGATTTTTTAATCTTTGTTTACTGGCCAACTTTTTAAGAATGTCATCTTTTCGAACGTGCCCGCCCATCAGGGGAAAAAAATGGAGGAAAGATTATGTTTTTGAGATTGTATCGATTTCACTGCTCGTTAATTAGTTTTAAGTTAATTTTTTAAAAATTGTGTTTGTTTTAAGGTTCATAGTATTTCAATTATTGTTTAATAATATTCATTACCGAGAGGTGTATGTTAAATATTTTGAGGAAGTGTATGTTTATTAAACATTTTAAATGTTTTCATCTTTTATCATTAATTGAAATTCTTATAATCGTGTCTAATGTTATAAATGATATTAACGATTTTCAGTTTCTTGTTGTAGTTCGCTATCATTTATTTCTTAATTTCAAATAAAGTTACTGTTTAAGCAGTTAAGTATCCTCATTTTTTACACAAAGTTCATTAAAATTTAATTGTTGTGAAGTATTATATATTATACAAATTAATTTATGTAACCTAGAAAGATCTAATTCTGATTAAATTTAAGATATCCACAATTCAGTTCTCTTACCATATATTTAATATTACCAAACATACTTAACCGCTGTCACGTTCGTGTGACTTTGTACAACTATTTTCTCAAAATGGTTTCTTACCGTCATTTCGATGTTTGTATACTAATACATACAGATGATATTTTTAAAGAAACATTAAAAATAGTGTAACAGTGATCTTAACTCTTTTCTTATTAATAATTATGCTAGGAACGATTGTGTAAATATTGCCACCGCTAATCAAGGCGATGCGAAAAATGTCCGGCCGTCAAAGTGTTAAATACAAAATATTTACCAATAATACGAAAGTAGTACATTTAAAATACATAACTTTAATTTATACTAAAATGAAATAGGTAGATGAAATAGTATAAAATTGCACTATATTCCAGATTTAATGTATTATACACAATATTAAAATATCGTTTCTTTGAAGTTTTAATTTGATAAATTGTTTCGAAATAAACGAATCGTAAAAGCAGTATTAAACAATGTTTTGAATTCTGGACCTGATGATTTTCATAAATCTGGAATATCGAAATTAATTATTCGTTGGGAGATGTGTATAGAATCATATTAGAATCATTTAAATTAAATACATGATATGAAGAAGTCATATGTGGTTAAAACTTTATTTAAGGAAACAACATTTCGTATGCACTAATCTATGTTATAACTGTCCTGCGGATTTTTATGCATTTATGGAAGATTTGAAGGAAGCACAAAACACACAAAATACAAGAAAAATATATAATTAAACCTAAAATATAATACTCATTATAATAATTAGCGAATAAAACAATCGTTTGTCTAGCTTCTATTTAGAATTTGTTTAAAAATCCGCAGTCCAGTTGTAACGATCGTTGCAAGGATTTTTCAAAAGATTTTTTTAAAAATAAAGTAACGACGTTATCTTGCCACAACATGATTACCGCGTATAACTACTGCATAGACAGAATAGAAAAGTAATGAATTCAAAATGCAAAGTAGCAAAACGGTTAAGCGATGCAGATACGTTCACAGCTGAGTAAACCAGACACACAGGATCCTTTATGTTAGCGTAGTTATCCACAACGAGTCTCGATCACAGGCTGCTAAACGGTGGTCGAGTTAATCAGCTTAGGTCGACAAAATCTCTTCTTTTTTTTTCTCTTTTCTCGTGCTCGTTGCACTTCATCCTGACTCGATTGTACGTTCCAAAGACCGTTGACACTCTCTACAATGACCGTTTGTTAGGGATTTAGCAATAATGGGGCAGTTGTGAGTTAAAGTCGTATTCTGCATATCCTTTCTTCTGTATTCAGAGAGTAATCGTTCACGGTCAATTTGTTTTGCGAGATGTTTCTCAGCAATAATTCTGTAATTCCATTGATGGTTCGAAACGTCGGAATATTTATACGATGTTGTATTGATAAAATTTTAATTTATATTAAAATATAAATTATATTTCTGTTTATAATTACAGAACTCACAATATGACCAGAAGTGTGTACGGTAGACCATTTTCTGTTTGACAGTGAAAAAATAGTAGTCAAAATTCAGAAGCTGATTAGTTTATAAATTCTTATTATAAATTATTATAAATTCGTATAAATTCTTATTATAAATTATTATAAATTCTTATTATAAATTATTATAAATTATTATAAATTCTTATTACAAATTATTATAAATTCGTATATTATAAATTTGTAATAAAACGTATTATAAATTCGTAATTAATACCTATTTAATTTGTATATTAATAATAACAAATTTGTTTAAACTTAAAAATCTTTCTTTCGATGAAATTCTTATTTTGATCCGGCTCGCCTCCGTCTATCCTGCGTGATAACATTTATAAAGCTCTATAGTCATTTGTGATTTTAATTAAATGTTATTCGTTAATCTGTCAATTTTATTGAGAGATAAAAAATAAATATTCGCACAGAAGCTAATAAACAGGATATTTATTATATCATCCATTGTTTATTAACCTCCTGACTACTGTCGACGCCTGTAGGCGCTTGAGAAAAACACTTAACAGGAACTGTTATTGCCTATAGGTGTTCGGATATAATCTTCCGCATCATATTATCGATGCCTTTTGCGCTTCCATCTTTCTTTTTTTTATATATAACAATCAACTTGGAGATGACTATACTAACCAGCAACTTATCTATTAATTATTATAATTATTATTTAAGAATGAACACCAAACACGGTACCATTTCGTGAGGAAATCTCCGACAATATTTTCTTGCAGCAGCTAAAGCATTTTCATTATTTAAACCATAAATAAAACGCATGTTGTCATATTCTCGTATCAAAATCATGCAGAGCATACAAATACGAAATCGTACAATTCATTAATAATTACTATTGTTAATACAAGTTACGTAACCTATCTACAACAATCCCAATTAGTAAACACAGTTATGCGAATAGATTAGATAAATATCGCGAATCTGTTCCTACGTTTTTTAATAAAACATTTATAAGTCTATGTTTATATAATATTTTGCTCTTATTCTTATTCATGGATAATCTGTGGATTTTTACGCGTTTACAGGAAATTTAAAGACGCAAAATTACACAGAATGCATATAATATGAAAAAATATGAAAAGTATTTAAATCAGAATGTTTCTTATAATACTTGGTAAGCTAAATAATTTTCTGTTAAATATTCCAAAAAATGATTATTATATTCCAAAAAATTGTTATTATATTCAAAAAAATATATATTTGCATAAAAATCCGTAGTCCACTCGTAGAATATGCCAGCACTATTTGCAGGAAAAATCTGAGACACTCTGTGTACCATCGCGTATCCTTCGTCGAACGCTGAGACAGCGTGTGTATACGAGCAACCCGTGGCACACGGCGCATTCCTCAAGATTTTCGGGTGGCCCCGAATGAGTTAACAGTTCTAATGAACGTAATACTTACAAAATGCTTTCAGTCATGAAGTGTAGGAGCAAACAAGTATTTCTGAGAAACTTCAAAGTTTAAACGGTCCATTCGTGACGGCTGTCGTACCTACACGCTATTCGCTCGGCACGCCGAAGGATATTCATGCGATAGGCACAATGCACGGCAAAAGGACTGACGACATTTCGTCCTCACTTTCCGCCTTATTGCGGTCCATTTGGTAAAAGAGCCACAGTCGTTAATCCTTCTTGCTCGACCCAAGCCTCTATTCGAAACTAAGCCGGATAGAAAACAAACGTCAGGGCTGTACGATCCTTAGGCACATTTGAATGGTCATTTAGACATTGGGCTATTCATCGAAAGAGAGAGAAGCAGAATCCTTGGTTAGCGAGAATAGGTCAACCTTTAAAGAGAGCGAAAGTAACCGATGGAACCTCGAATGCATCACAATGTACTTCGCGTTGGCTTAAAGGATGCAACGACTGTACAGGAAGTCTCGCTTTATGCCACCGTATTCTCCAGTTGCAAGATATATTATGGACTGGCTCAAACGAAACATAATTTTTTGCGCAACGATCATCAGACGACTTTGCCATTTATCGCTCGCATAACGTACATGGTATCGTTTCTCTAGTTGCTTGGTGACTGTAATCAATCAATTAACACATTGCCAACGGACGACGGAATTTCTCATATTTTGTATTTTGTATCTTAACACTAGAACCATCGACGATCAAAGTACATTTTTTTGTACTAAAGTAATCAAAATGGAAGGTAATATGAAAAAATACACGATACGAGAGAGTTTATCTATAGCTCGAACCGAAAGTAACGGAAAATTCCTAAAAAGTAACGCGGTAAATTTGTCAAATTTCTATAAAGGATTACGAATTGGTTATTTCGACCAGTTTGATAGTCAAAGATTTTTAAGCAGTTTCACTTTTCTTTTGGTAATCTCCGCTAATTCACTTTTACGTAGTGTTAAAAAGATAAAATTGGCAAATGACAACGTTTAAGTAGTTGCTTTAAAAAATATTTGATTTGAATAAAAATTTAAATTAAGGTCTATGTTTACAACAGAAATTCTTTTCAAAGGTATTTAAGTAAGAGTTTATTTGATTATAATTTTATTCCGTAGCAAGATTTGCAAAAACAACGTACCGTCGCCAATGTGTTAACGGACGGCTAACATGAAAGAAAAATATCACACAAGAAGTATTGGTTTCCTTTAGTGTAAAATAGTGAATCAACATCGAGCGATTAAACCGTAAGGCAAAAACTATGCGATACATATTCTTAGTCCTCGAAAAAAACGGTAAACTGTTAGTAAATATACTTTCGAATTCGTTGGGGTTCTCATCTTATCTACCTCATTTGCAAGTCAGAAATATGTCAGACATCTTGCATACCTGATATTATTTAATAGTTGCTAGGTCCATTTCATTATTATTTTTTAAGTACCCTCACCTTTTCAAAATAGGATAGACCAAGGCGAATCGGATCATTTTCTTTTGATAGTGAAAAAATAATAGTTAAAATTTAGAAAGCTAACTTTTTGTTATAAATTTTGTAAGGAAAGGAGTTAACGCGTAAATAAAGAAAGCTTCGAAATAAATATTCATCGGTCACACAGAATATTTTATTGATTCAATACAATTTTACAATTCGTTATTAATATCGATTTAGTTCGAACATTTGTAACAAAAAATATATTTTTTTACATATACACTTTAAAAAAAATATTTTTTACTCATACGCT
>SMSQ01010224.1:0-21497 GCA_019453375.1 Ctenoplectra terminalis | reverse complement strand
AATAAATTTGACGCAGTTAACAAATATTTTTTAATATTTTCTACTAAAATAATATTAATACGTATGCGATATGTGTGTAATATTAACATTTGTACACATACAAATCCATTTTTGGTACACCATCGATTAATTATGGAACCCGTAGAAATCCTTAAAACAGTAAATAAACGTTTACTTTTTTTACCTCTGTTTTCTATAACAGAGTAAAATTGTATTTCATAAAATACAACGTTTTCCGGCAAAATATTATCGAAGGAACAGTTTTTTCGCTATATCCTATATAATCAAATCGTGAAAAATATGCCGCACACGATCTGTTAATATCAATATTATGAATCCGCGTATATTTACTTAAGCAAGTAAATTTTTTAAGTTTACGCGTCAATTAAATTTACGATACACTGATTCTTTAAAAAAACACTAGACCGTCGCTCCTCCAATTATTCTGTGCCATAATTCGTTACAGAAATTATATTAAACAACAAGAGCGCTGTTAATTCCAAGGGCACAGTAACGAAAGGATTAACAAAACACATCGCCATTGTTTAACCGGTGCTCGTCGAACCATTTAAATGAAAACAATCAGACGATACGTATTCATACAGTGTCAAGCTATAGAGAGTCAACGATCGTTAAACCACCTACGGAGTAAATTCATCGCGATACGCACTCCATAATCATATTAGGTGTACATATTCATCCGGATGTTGGGTAGCTTGAATTTCTGTGCACGCAGTATCCTGTTGCTTCACGGTACATTGGATCAGTATAACAAACACTCGCCCATTGGGTATTCCAATTTCGATCTACCGGTTCAATTTCTTAACACGTTGCACGCGGGAAACGTACTTTTTCGTTTTTTGCAATCTGTCACTGGAGCGCGGGTCACGTAAAAGTACGTATTTAGTCGATTTGTGCTGGAGAACGAGCACCGTATAAATACGATGGGCATTGTAAGTATGTATGGTGTTTTTTCTTTTTTTTTAATAATCATAGAGCATATATTTAACCCATTGACTGCCAGCTACGAGATATCACGTAGTAAGCGTGTGTACCAAAACTGCCAGCTACGAGATATCTCGTAGCGTGTGCTGCAATTTTAGATTAATTTCAAATGGCCATTTGAGTTAAGAATTATTAGTATTTTTTTTTTTCAATAAAAATTACTGTAAATGTCATTACAATATTATATCGGTAACTTAATATTATTATATTTCGTAAAATTTCATGTATTCAGGGCAGGACGCTCTAAATATGCCTGGCAGTCAATGGGTTAGGTGTAAAATAAAAAAAGTTTCGTTGGGAAAAACGAAGTAGTTATCGATTTATTGCGATTTTACCGAATGACCAAACTTCCGCGAAATTCACGAAGAAGTGCCCGCTACACGCGTAAGTCCGCGACGAAATATACCCGCACGCAATGTGTTAATACTCAAGCGACTCGCGACGGGTCTTTTTGGACCCACGTACGCGTTTTGTTTTTTGAGTTTTATTTTTTTCATTTCGACGGAAGATTCGGGATAATAAGTCGTATATCGCTTTATTATCGCATTTAATTTAACACGTTGACTGCCACAGTGGTCATATGTGACCGGAGATTGTTTCTCCTGTAGCGCCATGGTGGTCATAGGTGACCAGAGTGGTTCAAATGTTTACACTTGTAAAAATGAAACGAAGATTGATAGTTAATGAATTTTGAACATCGTCATCGCTATTAGAGAATACTTTGGAATAAAGCGTGCACTATTAAACGATTAAAATTTTTTATTAGAAGATCAGAAATGAAATTAATTTTTGTCGAATCTTCTATTTACCGGTGTGGCGTCCTTTTTTTAAATGGAATGTGTAATTTTTTTTTCCGGATTCTGGTAGACCATCAAATTCTGCGTAAAAAAGTATTATACAACTTGGTACTTGCGATGAATGAACAGCGTACTTGTTTAGACCTGATCTGCGGTCGTAAACAAAGTCGCGTTAAGAATCACGTTGACTAAGCGTACTCCCGAACAGATTATTTATTTGAAGATATCTCAGTAACTATTCATCGCAAGTACCAAGTTGTGTGATACTTTTTTTCCGCAGAATTCGATGGTCTACCAGAATCCGGAAAAGAAAATTACACATTCCATTTAAAAAACTGAAGGTGACCCTAATATCTCAATAAACAAATTAACGAATACGAAATAGATAAGACCACCGTATATCCCCTAAGGTACCATGCAACTCTTGTATAAAACATTTTTTCGTAAAACGAATACCTCAAAAGTTATTTGAGGTCGTCACGTTAACAGACTCACCCTGTTTAATATGATAGATTTGCCTCCTACAGTTTCATAAATTTTCTTATAATACGCAAACCGTGCGAATCCGAATTATTATTTTCATATAATGATAGTTTTCGAGATTGCATTTTTCTGCTGAAATTTCAAGGGCTGATTTCATCCTCTAAACTTGCGATTGGGCAGCTATAAAAAAATACATGCCCCTTATTTTCACCTGCTTAACCCTTTTAGTACCGGACGACGATATATCGTGGTTCGCTACAATTGCCAAAAGTGCTAACGACGATATCTCGTTGCGTGTGTAATAGCGTCTTACTCAAAGCTTTATCTCAAAATTTTATAAATGATCTATAAATGATCTAATTTGATTGTAAACGATCTAATTTCGTTGCAAAAGAATTTAGAAACCGGTTTGGGTGTGACTTTTTACACATTCTACGCCGGGCGGCGTTGTCGGCTGCACTGTACCATCGAGTTATCTTTTATTTTTCTGTGTGAAATATCATAAATTTGATTACAAAATAAATTGGAAGTGCAAATTATATATCGCGTACTAAGTGGTTTATATAAAGTTACGTTAAACGATACCTTTTCCTGTGTTTAAAAACGTTTTGAAAGAGAGAACTCAATTTTTATATTTTTTATAATAATATATAATTATGTTATTCATATGATTTTCAATTGATATTGAAAAATTAGTGTCATTGCTTTATTCTCTATTCCGTCCTGAATACGTTGCTTTTTTAATCATGTAAATGTCATTTGTAGTTTGGTTTTTATGACCGTTTCTCCAAATCCTTGTATATTTGTCAAATTCGACCGGTTATCTTCGCATAGGCACTCGTTTTTTGGCCGGTACTAAAAGGGTTAATGTATCCACCAAGTTTCATAAAAAGATGACGAACGCATCGAAGGCGAACGGTTCGATATGTGTCCTTGTTAGTGGTGATTATATATAATAACCGGCAATTATTCACATTTATTGCAACACATATACAACGTTTTTGTTAATCTGCAAAAGTATTCAGTGCTACATTCTCAACGTTGGGGTTGATAAAAAATGTTATTAATAGTTTTTGCAGTTACATCGAAAGTAATAATAAACTAACGAAACATATTAGAACGGAATTGGTATTGCCATTGAAGCAATCTGGTAAACCTTGTGAAAAAAGGTCGTTGTAGTAAGAGCTCTGAATTAAATTGCTTTATTAAAACCGCTCTTTCCATCGGCAAACAAAGGCTTCGTTTGAAACGTGTAACTATCAAAGTTTTAATTACACGCTTTTTAACTGTTTGTTCGTGTACTATGAAAATTGTGTAAACTGTATTATTGATTGACCTCGTTTATGGAGTTATTAAACATGTGTCTAATATGTTCTATTCTGTTGAGGTATTTTCTCTCAATTTTAAATATATGTAGACCGCTTCTTAATCCTTTGACACAGTGACACAGAAATTACGTATAGAGTCAGGCTTCACGGTCTTCATTCTGTGATTAATAAAAATATGACGGTTTTTATCTTTATTAGTATAAATAGAATAATATCTGAAATTTTTTGCTATTCTTATTTTTGATTGCTAAGTCGTTAAATGCATTAGATAAATGTAGTTTTTATACTGTAATTAAAAAATATATAACTGTTTATACCTCTGTTAGTATAAATAGAATAATATCTGAAATTTTTCACTATTTTCAAGTTTTTATTAAGTTATTTTCGCTTAATTCCATAATTAACAGAAGTATGTCAGCTTGTATCTCTATTTCGTTAATCTGAAATTTTTCACTATTTTTATTTTTAATTGCTAAGTCGATAAATGCATTAGATAAGTATAGCCTCCATTCCATAATTAATAAAAATATGACTGCTTGTATCTCTATTAGTATAAATAGAATAATACCTTGAATTTTTCGCTATTTTTATTTTTGATTGCCAAGTCATTAAATGCACTAGATAAATACAGTCTCAATTCTATAATTAACAAGTATACGACTGTTTATATCTTTGTTAGTATAAATAGAATAATATCTGAAATTTTTCACTATTTTCTAATTCTAATTAATTAATTTTCGCTTAATTCCATAATTAACAAAAGTATGTCAGCTTATATCTCTATACATATAGTATAAATAGAATAATACCTTGAATTTTTCGCTATTTCTATTTTTGATTGCCAAGTCATTAAATGCATTAGATAAACACAGTCTCAATTCTATAATTAACATGTATACAACTGTTTATATCTGTGTTATTATAAACAGAACAATATCTACATTTTTTCACTATTTTTATGTTCAATTCCTAATTTATTATTTCACAAATTCAGCTTCCAATTTCAAAATTGCAAGTCTTCACAGAATGAATATTTTTTCTCAATCACTGTAAGCATTCTCTATTTTAAGTACATACCATAATCCAACTGTTCACCGCTATATATCTCATATACATATCTCACCGTACACACGTGAAATATCATTGCGGGAATGGAACTTCCGTGTGGATGCTCATTACAAGTGACAAAGTTTCGAGAGCTGAAGATACGAAGGAAAACTGTTCCGAGCGAGTGCTCGAGATTATGGCATGGACGAGAAGGGTGCGTGGCCACGGAAGTTCTCGGATGGGTGTTACCGAATGAACATTTTCTGGGAATGTCTGTAAAGTTTTTCCTGATATTTTCTATAATGAATTAAAGAAAAGAAATGTAGAAATAGAGGAAGAGAATGTGCGGTTGGAAGAATATATGGCACGAGTAACAAGTACGCGTTCAACGTGTCGGAAAAATATTAACATGGCTCGTTTTTAAGTTTCATGCACAAAGTAACGAAGTCCAATCTATAAACGCTTACGTTTCGAGAGCTGTGTTGAATTAAAAAAATTTCTTTCGTGTGATCATCATTCACCGTTCATTATTTATTTATTATTTATTTTTCGTCTAATTTCAGTAGTTTCTCTGTAATAAAATTTTGAACTTGAAAACTTCGTCAATAGTTAGTATATATTAGGTTATCCCAAAAGTCTCTTTCGTTTTATTAATAAATAATGCATACATATGCACACAAATAATGCATATTTTATGTTTCAAAATATATTATTATGTTACACTAGATCTATTTTGCTCTATTAGCTTTCTCTATTTCTCGCTTAACAAATAAGGCTGTATATTTATATAAACACTACCAGACAAAGTTGCCGCGTGAAGATAACGAAAGAAACTTTCGGAACAACCTAATATGTTTAATAATAATCTGGTCGAATAGTCATATCTTACTGCAAAAATAAAATATTTCAAGTGAGAATATGCAAACGGTACCTTGGTAGTAGATTATTGATGTAAGAGTTAAAGATGAAAGGTGAACATGAAGTATACACTACCGTTCAAAAATTTATGTGCTCGTAGAAAGGTATTTTTAATTTTGCACTTTTATAATAGTTGTATTTAAAAAACACCTGAAGCTGTTTAAAATATAAGAATCAGGCTACCAACAGACATTGGACTCTATAATTTTTCTTTGAATATAAAATAAAAATCTGGTAGGTGTATCTAAGCTTTTATACTGTTTGTATACGTAAATTAATTTAATGGATGTATTAAGGTAATTTCTTTATTAAAAGTTATTTCAATTTTTTTTTCCTATTTCAATGACATCATTTATATTTTTATTTCGCGTACGGGCCCGAACAAGGTCTCAAGAGCGTGCTAATAAAAAAGTATTTTTATTTATGGAATAATAAATCAAACTAGGGGTTAGGTGTGTTATAAAGTATTATTACAAATAGCACGTAATCGTGTACTTAATTCGTATCAATTAATACTAATACTAGATTGATACTAAATTGTTACTAAATTCAAATCGTCGTATTTCTAATAATACTCTAGGCGAATTCAACGATTCCATGTGTTGTATATCTTTTTTTTTTTTTTTTTTTATATATATATATAAATATGGAAATGCAACGACGAAACGTAACGGAGCAGTGTAATTTCGTGTAACTCATTTATTACATTTACATCGATATCGTCAGTTTTCCACGATCCAATCTCTTAAACCACGCACACGTAGGATTTACTTCAAAATCATTTCTCCATTTTCTCTTTTTCGATTACTTGCTGCAAATTGCAACAGAGGAAATGAAACACATTTTCGAGCTGGTTGACATAACTTATTGTTTGTCCCACACTCATCGAGAATCCACTGAAAACTTTAGATCCGCTTTGACATCATTGTTCTGTCCCGTTGAAATTCCGCGACGCGGAAATGCTATTCGTTTAGACGGCGTAGGCATCAAACTGGAAAATGGTCTGTCGCCAGAAGTAAACAATATGTCAAAATCGCGTTCGGAAGTTATATCGGGTGTTCCGGTGTTCACTCGATACACTTTACGATGGTTCGTGTATTGCAACAGGCAATGAACAACGTTTTATTAGCACTTTTTTTATACGATTTTGTATGAACTGTGGCAGAAAACTTGTTCGCGAACAGGAATTTAATAATTGGACGTACTCGTATCTTATAGATATATCTTACAGACATGCAACGGAAGCACACAAACAATACGATCAACTATTTAATCGACATTAATTTTTTTAACAAAATTTTAACGAGCTTTTACAGAATCGCTTGTCGCTAATAACTAATGACAAAAGTATCCAGACACTTGTTTATCTTTGACAGAATTTAATTTATGATTTCGTTATTTAATTATTTTTGTTACAGCTACGGTACTGGACAAATGTATTCGGACAAATGATTATTAATTTTATTAACTCTGTTGTCTTCCTTACATTACACATTCGTATATCCCTTAAAACTTTTTTTTAATTCTGAAATATTTAGATTTACAAAGTATGTAGTGTGAAAAGAGTAAACGCAAAAACTAAATACCCAAAGCCTAATAAAAAAATATTAACGAGCATAGTATATTTATAAAAAAAAAAGAACTGAATTTCATTTCGTGTTATATTGACTTAGATCAACGATAGCAAACGCTAATCCTTGATTAGCTCAGCGTCAGTATTTATAACATCACTATGAAAGTTACATGGAATAAAATAAAAATAATTAAACTTTTGACTGCAAAACAGCGTACATATATAATACTTTAACCATCGTACACTTCTGGACTGAAAATTCACCTATTTTCTGTTTCCAAATCCTACAAAGTATTTAGTTAATTCTCGATTGTATACCAATTTCATATACATCCTTAAATAATCCAGTGTGTTAATATTAACTCAATTAAGGTGCATGTAGAGTGTTAACCCTTTGCACTCGAGGGCTCCGGAGCGGAGCCATTTAAAATTTGTCTTCAAACTCGAGGGCTCCGCTGTGGAGACAATGCAAATAATATTTAGTTCATACCAAGAGGTATCGCACCTTGGACGATTACAAAATGTAATAATGTTATAGTTTTTTGTTTCCTTATTGTAGTGGACTAAGGGTGTCAGGATTACTAAATAAATTGGTGTAGACTAAATTAAACAAAACAAGAGATATATATATTTGGAAATGAAAGAAATACTAAGAGGTAGACTAATCTAAGGGCTAATAGGTCGTGCACGTTCGAGGGTTCCTAAGCGACTCTGCCTCGTGGCCCGACTTTCCAACGGAAGTCGGGCTTCGCTTATTTTTAATAGCGCCTGCGGTCCTCCTATATTGATACACTATATTATATACCACAACATTTGAATCTATAATCAATTAAAAAAAAATAATAACATACAATGATGTCTTTCCTTTGAATGCGCGCATCATTTACGTCTATATAAATATGATTTTCTCACTGAAACTGCTTCGAGTTGCTGGTAATATGAATGAAAAAAAAACTTCGAGTGCAAAGGGTTAAATATAACAATTTTCAATATAAAATATGTATTTTAACCGTTTAAGTGCGAAGAAGCGCTATCGAGCTTCTCTTGTGTTATGCCAGAAATGCGGAGAAACGCTATCGCGTTTCTCTTTTGTTGTACCAGAAATTTTGCGCTATATGTAAAAAAGGACTTCATGGAATTTAAGCAGCAAAACACTCTTGCAATAAGCGAGAATAAAAAATATTTTTGTTGGTAAAAACGACTTTTTATATAATAATTAGAGTAAATTACTATCATTTTTATTATTTTCCACAAAAAAAAAACTACGTATTTTATTCCACACTTTTACCATATATACAAGAAAATTTTTCAATACTCAAACGGTTAAAGAATGGTAAAGAAATATGCGAGTGACATAAGTAAGTTACCATGACAACAAACAAACAGAAAAATGTCAGTGTCCGAATTCATTTGTCCGGTACTGTATGTGTAGCGGTTAGATTGTTATCAAAAATATGTTAGGGAATAATACTTCAATTCTCCTTTTCATTACACAATATCGTCCAATTGTTAATCTTCAAACTAAAGGTGTATTAATTACGAGTTTATAATAAAACGTTAACTTTACAGAAAACGATCTGGTTCGCGTCGGTCTACCCTGCTACAAAGGGAAGTGTTTCGGCTCCCACAAAGTTCGCGAAGCCATGTATTTAGCAAAATTAATTGCAAACCGTAATGCGAATTTATTATACACCAAGCGTTGCCGTGGTGCTCGCAAATACAAAGTGTTGGAAAGTCTTAAATTATGAAATTAATAGTTCGAAGTAAAAAATTCTAATAAAATGTCCAAAGTTTTGGTAAAATTCAGAATTATACAAGCTTGAAAAATATATAGGTTCAGTATAATTGACCTATTTATTATTTTTTTTAATAAACACATCGACACAACTTCTTGAATACCAACTATAAAAAAATTTCTACTTGCTATTGCATTTCATAGTAAATAAGTTTCATCGGCGTTTAAAATTTCTAATAACATAAACTCACACGTAAACAGAGAAGTAAATACCTCATTAATTAGAAATTTGGAATTAATTGTCTAAAGCTCTCTCTTAATTTCACATTTCAGGCGGTTTCGGATCTGCTGCTCGGTGTCTTCTGCATGCCTTTCACGCTTCTCGGACAGATGTTGAAAAATTTCGTCTTCGGCCTTACGATGTGCAAGCTCATACCGTACTTTCAAGGTACGTACTGTTTAATTGTGTTTTCATTGCAACTATTGTCTATTTGCTAGAAATTTTTTTTTTTTTTAATTTTCATACAAAACGTTTAAGTTCATTTCGAAACGGAGGAATCATTTTAAAATAAGCATATTTTAAGCTATCTTTAAGCTAGAATATCTGTTGGAGAAAGAAACATTGATAATCTTTAACGCTAGGTTTGCGGACAGCGATCGACTCATTTCGATGGGTACATTGAAACACTGAATAACATTAGTTTAGTTTACTTCGAATTAATAGATTTCTATTAGCAGAGATTTATTTAGTACATTTCTCGTATAGAAATTCTATTTTGCGTTTACATTTTCCGCATGCATGATTGTTAAACTTAACCGTTTATAGTTCGAATTTTGTTTGTTTATCAGAGAAAAGAACTACGATTGGTTACAGTGTCTTACTTTGATTGCAAAATTTTGAAAGTAACAGTTGCTGTAGATGGATTGTGGTATCGCTACAGCGGTACGGTAACAGAATTTAATAGTACGGTGATAACTAAATGAAATCAATTTTTTTAAATATAAATACATGAGTATGTGACTATTAAGTTACGTGGTGCCATAGAGGGTTAATTATATTTTTGCGAACTGTCTACGTCTTATTGTTTCTCCGTAAATCTGAAATCTCCGCTGTAATCCAAAGAATTAAATAATATACAACACAGTATGTTAGAGTTGTCCGAGTTTAAATTACAAGGCAATCGCAAGGAATAATATTGAATCCTCGTGGCCCTTGCAAAACGAAACAAAGCAGGATGATTAAAATGTAACGATAATTAAATGCACGAACTATGCGTAGACTGTAGCAGATTTTTGTTTTAAATGGTAATATTTTGATACTTTTCGAAAGGATTTGGATTTTAATTAGAACGATGAGAAATTTGAATAATCGTTACAAATTATAACAATTATAAACCCAGTGGAAGCTGTACAGATACGGAATTAATTATAATTTTGATATTAATTGTAGAAAGTTTCTATAAAGAGATTCATTCAAAATATTAATACAGTGAAAAGAATTTGTTTTCAGCGTAAACACCGATTTCAAGATTTATTTTATATAGAATAATAATATTTAATTATACTTAAATATTATAATTAGTAATAGAATAATAATATTTAATTCTACTTAAATATTAAATATTTTATTAATAATTATAATATTTAAGTGTAATTAAATGTTATTATTCTATATAAAATTATATTTAAGTATAATTAAATATTATTGTATACAATTATACTTTATTAATAGTTCATACTTAATTAATAGTATTAATTATACTATTAAATATTAGTATAATTAATAGTATAATTAAATATTATTGTATTCTTATATCGATTTAAAAACATATTGGTCGTTTATTTTAAATTGTATTTTACACGTATACAAGTATCCTTTAAATTCTAATTTCATTTAACGCGTAAAATATTCTCGATATTTAGCACCAATTAGCGGAATATATTATTTACACATCGGTCGTGGTGATTGTATTATATTCTTGGCTACAGCAGCAAAGCGTGTGCTTCGTCTATGCTTTGCAACATACGGTCCCCTCTTTCGAAAGCCGTTGAAAAAGAAATTTTAACCGATTTACCGATTGTGTTCCAATTTACAACGCAACATTGTTCCAACAAACAATTACATCGGAGCTCAATTATTTGCTGCCTCTGGTACACGGATGTATAAGTTTGTTTAACAAAGATGGTAATTTATACAATAGCGTGGGAGAAGCGGCGATTTGGTGGCGGATTACGAGCTACCCCACAATTTGCATAATTCAGTATAATGAAATTCATAGTGGAGTTACGCGTACAGATCTTACTTTCTTCTGTAATGTAAGAAAAATGTTCCGTTTTTCAACGTTTATGAAGTTCCACGGATCGTTAATAATTTCTAGGTAATATAACGGTTTAGATAAAATTATACGTGACACAAGATCGATGCGATTTTTATACCGCCTGTGATGATAAACAATAAGAATAAGGGAAGTGAGATGCAATCAAATGTTTATAACAAGAGATAGCGAAAATTGGGTTAGTTTATTAGAGGTAGTTTTCTTTTTCTTTTTTCTGCGAAAAAATTGTGATACATATATTGATGTTGATTGTATTACATGTACGCTACCGCTCATAAGTATCCGAACACTGATAAATTCGTCAACTTGATCAACATTCTATTGATTTCGGTACATAAATGTTACCGAAACATGTAAATTGATGACAATTTAATGACTCAAAGTAATATTTACTACCTTCTCAAGCAATCGACGCGTTGTAAATTGAAATTATCTATTAATAAAAATTTACCAATAGTGGATTAAAATGAAATACACGATTTTTAAAAGGACACTAACCATGGTGGAGGAACGTCATTATTTAATCCGTAGGTTAGCAATTAAATAAGCCAAATATAAAGAACTTTTCAAATAATAATACAGTTCCATAAGGTTTGGCACTTATAGACTTTAATGCCATTTTTATCGCATATTAGCCCAGTAATTTATTCACAATATTCAATTTTATCCTCGTATAATATTCTGCTACACATAGCTGTAACAATAACGATTAAATAACAAAGTCAAATTACATTCTGACAAAAATAAGCAAGCGCTCGGATACTTTCGAGCGGTAGTGTATATGGTGACACGGTGAAGGTTTACAGGATAATAAAAAAATGTGTATACTATTTTTTTATTTTTTATTTTTTTTAATGCTACAGAATAGTTCTTTATCTCTGTAATGAGTTTCAGTGATAAAATAAATTAATGACTTAATGGTCGATGCGACGTAAAAGTGGTATTAAAAAAAAAAGAGAAAAAAAAAGAAATAAAGCTTCGGAATTGTTGATGTGTTTCGTTTTCAAAGACTAAACGTATGCAGTAATAAACACGTAACGATATTAGGCGCAATTAAATGGAACTCTAACTATAACTTTATGTTGATTTGTTGCGTGTGTGAATTTCATTTCTTTACTATTTCCATGAAATTAGTACCTGCGTTAACATTAACTGAAATTTCTTGGTTATATTATAGAAATGTGATGTAGCGATTGCACGGTATTTCACGAAAGACGTTCAAACCGCTCACTTGCGATTCAGCAATTGCTATTATTTAATCGAAATGTTTTTTTCACTCCAACGTTCTTCTTCTACTTTATACTTTGTAATTATTCGTAATGTATTATATCTTATTAATTGAATTTTTCTGAGAACTATTTATGCAAATGAAACTGTTTTCGCGTGTCTTCGATTTAAGTTCGAAGTTCTTGAGAGAGTTTTAGTATTATTGTCGTTATTTGAAAAAGAAAAAGGAAATATGTATCGTGTTGATTAATTTTCGTATATTTTCTATTATTCTTAAACTTTCATGGAAGTTTCGTGACTTGAAATCGTAACCATTGCTTCTCGTGCAGATTGCACTGAAAAAGGAACAATAAAATGCTGATAGTTTATGGTCGATATAAAAATTTTATTCCTACAAAGATATTAAGACGGAAATATTTTTTTCAAGTGAAAGTAACAGCGTTAAACGCTATCAGTGCTTTATGAGCTTGGAATGTGAGTTTTATATCTCACGAAACAAGGATAACGAAGCCACAGGAAAAAAAAATTAGAGCAAGGAGAATTGAAACTAGTTTAAAAATCTTTTAATCTCTTGATAGTTTTTAATCTTTCTTTAAATAGTTAACAACATTTAAAATTTGTCTCACACTATTTAAAATTTCTCTAGCACTGTTTAAAATTTGGTAACAGTATTTAAAATTTATCTAACAGTAACAAAAATTTGTCTAACACTATTTAAAATTTGTCTAACAGTAATTAAAATTTGTTAACATTATTTAAAATTTGTCTAACAGTAATTAAAATTTGTCTAACACCATTTGAAATTTGTCTAACAGTAATTAAAATTTATCTAACACTATTTAAAGTTTGTCTAACACTATTTAAAATTTGTGTTTTATTTTTATTCGACTTAACAAATTTTTTTATGGACTTTCTTTTATTTTTACTTGAAAAAATAAAATTATATTGCATAATTTGTAAATTACTAAATACCAATTATTGGTATACATTTATATTACTGGATCATCTCTTAGATACAGAAAAAAAGAGAAGAAAGAAAATGGAGAAAAAAAATAGAATCAAAGTACAATTCTTCCTTGTACATCGAAATGGCTTTATCCCATTTACGAAAGTGCTACTATAGTATTGTCTTTTAGAGACTCAACTGTCATACGTACGAGTTTTTACGAGTAATCAGTTTTGTACTTGGAACAGAATGTACTTCCTTTCGTACACTCTAAATAGGCACATCTTACGACAGCCACAGTTATATATTCGCCGTAAATCAAAATCTGTTTTATATATTTAATATTAAATAAGGTACATACTATTTTATACGATTATTTTAAGCAATGGTGGTTCGTTCATAAGCGTTGCAGAGTTGCATTGCTCCAATGTAAAATGAAAGTTTCTATTTTATTATCCTCACTATTAAATTTATATTTATTTATCCAAAAACTGTTATTCTCTTATTTGCAATCGGTGATGTAGTCCGATTTCTGAATTACTTTTACATTTACTACAGCCATAATTTTTTTTCATCCATATTGATCTCTTTTTCTTTTATTGCTATAGCTCCATCGCTACAGATTTTTTTTAACCATCACTGACTTTAAGTAATTTAATTTTTAACTTCCAAATCTGTTAAAAATTTTTCAGATTTGTGTTTTAAACACAATGAAAACACACTCTGAAAACACAAATTTTAAAATACAAATTTTAAAATACAAATCTGAACTAATTTTAACAGATTTGGGAGTTAAAAATTAAATTACTTAAAGTCAGTGGTGGTTCGAAAAAATCTGTATAAAAAATTCTAAGGTAGCTAATTTAAATTAAAACTAAGTTGCTAATTTTCTATATGAATGATACTTCAGCCAAATGTTTGAATGATTTTGCGATAAAAATAAAAACTTAACGGAATATTAGGAAGAAACAGGGCGAAGGGTTAATATTTATAGAAAAAAATAGCAGACTTGCAACCTTCTCTAATTATTGCTAATAATTGTATATTTTATTTCTTAAACTCACTGTGTTCTTTGTTAACCCTTCGTTGCATCCAATTGCAAATAAATAACGTATTATTCATTTTTAATTCTTTCTGTTGTAATTAACATTTGATGCGATGTTTACTAATTTACCATCAATAATACATATCTTGTCTTCTACAATATTTATTTATATTTCCTTCATACAATTATTAACTCTTTGAGGTCGAAAGTCGGAATATTTCTGGCATAACACTTTTATTATTTTCTATTATTTGTGGTGGATTTATTTCTGAAAAATTCATTAATTTCAAATTTTTAATTCTTTCTGTTGTAGTTAACATTTCATGCGATGTTTACTAATTTACCATCAATAATACACATCTTGTTTTTTAAATATTTCTTTATATTTCTTTCATGCAATTATTAACTCTTCGAGGTCGAAAGTCGGAATATTTCATAATAATATTTGGCATGATGCTTTTATTATTTTCTATTATTGGTGGTGGATTTCTTTCTGAAAAATTAATTAATTTCAAATTCATTTTACGACCTTCCTATATCCAAAGTTAATTATGCAACAATAAATTAAAATTAGAAATAGATGTTTGAATTTCTCTCGGTCTCAAAGGGTTAATAGATGTACAATCGTCTTTCCAGTGCCTTTTCGTGTTTACCACTATAACAATCATCAAATTCGTAGATATCAATTTGTCAGTAAATGCCAAATTAAACGTAGAGATCAGGAGGTTACTCAAACATGCGACGGATTCTCGAACAGATAGTGTCCTAGTTGTACGAGTAGTGTTTACAGAACTTCGTCAAAGACATATTGGTAGTTTCTTATCAGAGAACTTCTCCGCTGTGTTATTGGAAGTTACACTAACTAGTACATTTAAGTCACCTAGCTAATTAAGACACGTACGAACGAAGTTCTTTAATTACGGTAAACAATCAGAAATGAAATTTAAAAAGTCAAGTTAAAACTACCGATAAAGATTAACCAGGATCTTATACTGATCTTAATAATTTTTTAATTTCAAACGTTGCAATTTTAGCTCTCCGTAAATTTTACTTTCGTAAAAATTTAGTTTATTTGAATTAACATTAGAACGAATTAATTACCAACGATTATACTTATTTATACCAAAATGACAAACTTATAAATGTTAAAAGAAAATATATAACGTGAGAGAGACAAACATTTATCCATGTTTTTTTAATAGAAAATTATGAAATATCTTGGAAAAATGCACCAATAAATAAATATTTGTAGAATTAAAAAAAAAAAAAAAAAAATTAGAAGTTCTGTCTCTAATCTAACTTTAGTAATTCTAATGTTAATAAATTCTTTTCACTAACTGGCAAGCGGAACGAAATAGGTTTCACAAAGAACTTTGAATTAAAAGGGAAGTTTTAGCCCATGGAAAATAATTTAGGACGAAAACTTGTTCGCAGAGCGGAACAGTTAAACGTCAGCAAAAGCACGTAATACATTTTTCTGACCCCATTCACAAATTTTATTTTATTACTCTGTAAGCTTGTCGTTTCCCTTATGCTAGCAGTTGAACTACACGTATAGGCAAATCTGACGGTCAGCATGTACTATACGTGTATAACAATGTACAGTTTTATTACACATGTGTAATAAAACTTCTTTTTTAAGTGCTATGTAAAATTCTTTTTTATTTATTATTTATTCACACTCGAAGGATCTATAACCCTGTTTAAAAGTCTTGTGACAGTTCTAATATTTATTTCAAATTTATTCTAATCGAAAGATGCAAAGAAATTATATTTTTAACTCTTTGCTCTCCACCTGTAATTTTTTTCAGAGATTAAGTTTTAAGTTAAAATTTGTTTTTTCGTTAATTTACATATATTATTATTATTATTTTTTTAATAAAGTAAATGAAAGAAACGAATTAAAATAGTAAACATTTGTAATATTCTCTTTTTTTAACACTAGAACTACCGAACTAGACAAAACGACTGGTTCATAATTTCTTATAAAAATTTTATAAATTTACAATGATATATTTTTGCGGATTTTCTATGACTTTTTGTAAAAAATATGTACAGAGAATTGTTACCCTTCTTATAGGTACCTTTTTAAATATGTATCATTTTGATTTCTTTGATACAAATAAGTTTACTTTAATCGCCAATAGTTCTAGCGTTAAACAACACTTTTAAGTTTTCATAACAGTCCTCTGAAACTTAACCCTCTATAGCCCGAATTTTGTCTGCTTATCGGGGAAAAAATCACGATCGATTACAGTTTTTCACTTTTATTTGAAAATGTTTTAACTAATAATTACCGTAGATGGATCGTAGTGTCGCTACAATAATACAGTAATCAAATTTAATAGCGCAGTGATAACTAAAGAAAATTAATTTTTTAAAATATAGATACATCAATTTGTAACTTTTAAGTCACACGGTCGCATAGAGGGTTAATATTGAGTTTTTTTTATCAACGTATCAAATTATTCCCGTATTTTATTTCAATTCGAAGCGTTTATTACCTTTTCAACTACGTCGTATCAAAGCACTCGTTTTTGACGCAGCTTTCTACCAAATAAATCAGAAAATTAACAAAATTTAATTCATATTTCTTCCATGCAGTCATCGCATAATTTTTGCTTAAAATTAGGTTTCTTTCCAAGTAATATAATAAATGTTTTAACCGCGTACACATCCATTTCTTGAAAGCTCGGGAATAAAATTAAATTGACGGCAATTAAGTGATTGATTTATCCGATTTAAGTAAACAGTTTTAAAACGTGTTAAAAATAAACGTATAAAAAATACTCTGAAAGCTTCGATACGGTGTGTGCACTTATCGAGGATAAAATGCCGGAAGCGAAGTAGGTATTCGACACCCCTAGAGAGGATGCGTTCCGTTCTCTAAAGTATATTGATGAAATTCTTCAAGTCATGCTTAAACTTAAATCCATTTTATCTTCTCCTTTTAGAATATTGGTATCTGCGAATTCTTAATAAAAATTACTACATAATCTACGTTCCAAATTGCATTCTGCTTATGAAGCTGTATAACAAAGCAGTTATATTAAATTTGAAAACATTAACCCTTTGCGCTTCTATGTCGAGCTGGACTCGACGTTCCATTTTGCTTCATTCCTTTCAATTTCATAATGTAAGGGGGGAAAAAGAGAGAGGCGAAGAGGAGAGAGTGACAAACTGAAGTAAAACGGAAGGAAACGGAAGAAACGGAAGAAACAGAAGGAAACGGAAGATACGGAAGAAACGAACACTTTCGGAAGTCTTTGTCAGAATAATCGTACTCTGGCGCGTAGGAATTATTTGGTTTATTAAATAATAAAAAATAACTGAAGTTCAACAATAATACTCTTAACACTCTTAATCAATAGACGTCTCTCCTCGCTACTCTCTTTCCTTACTGCACCCTTACGACAAAATCTCCCGCGCCCGAACATTCACTCACTTAAATGCACATCCCTCAATCGCTCTATCTTTTTTCTACATACATCCCTTTTTCACTCGCACTCAAAATCTTCGCATCCATCCCTACCAATCGCGCAGTCACGTAGATTTCATTCCCACGGCCCAGTTTCTCAGTCCCAAACATACGCTAGACATAACCCAGACACTCTTCGCTAACATTCTTTCGACCACCCAAGACTCGTCCACGGTCACACTTTTCCAAACATACCCGGATCAGTCTCACTCGCAACCATAAATACATTCGCACCACCACTCGAGAGGCCCATTCACTGGCGCCGTCCCGTCGCGGGTACTGGCGACTCTTACAATAATATAAAACACGTTCTTTCTGATTAAAAATAAATTTCATCGATTTTTATGTATACATGTTACAAAATATAAAAATGTAAAAATTAAGGCAAATACTGCTTTTGGAAATGGTTGATTAAAAACGAACCAGTTGGGATAAAATATAGACCGTGACTCAGAGTGCAAAGGGTTAATTGAACGTAAAATGATAGCTTACTTTTTTTTTTCTAAATAAATCAACCCTTCATAAGCAATGAGACACACTTATTTTTCTTCTTCGCTTTTCCCTTTTTTTTTTAACTTTTACTTTATTTCTTTCTCATGTTAATAACCTACTTCCAAAAACTGTATTGTATTTCCCTTAATCTTCATACTTTTATATTTAGTAATACTGTTCGGTCCTAAGCGGCTCCCAATAAATTAGTAACTGTCCTAAATCAGATCATCACGGTTTATGACATGATAGACTAGAGACAGCTAATTCTTGGGTGTCATCTGGCTTGCAGACTATCGATGGCACGTGCAAGTTTTGGGCCCGAGTAGCGGTGCCATGTCATAAACCGGGAAATACCAAGGGGGTAGGTTGGCGCGGCCAGAACTGTTTCGCCAACCTGGAGGACCACGTGGCGAGCAGAAGACGGTCTCGTTGCCAACTCGCGGCCTACCTACACCGTAAAATGGACACAGTTCCTCTTCCAGAAAATAGCACTGGAAGGGAGGAACTGCGGCTATATAGCGAGGTGCAAAACGCGCCCCGAGAGACATTTTTTCGTATACATAGTAATAGACACTAGTAGACATTTTCGTAGACATTCTAGATTTATACATTCGACATTTCGATACATTTTGGTTATAGACTACAGGGTAAGACACTTCGGTCTTACCCCCTGTAGATTCGACACAAGACAACGTGAGACATCGTTGCATTTTCTTAGATACATACGAGTCCACTAAACACATACGAAGGGGATTCAACAATTCGGTTGGATTCCACCGCGTCGTTTACTCATCGCCAATCACGGTCGACGCTGCGACGCACAAACATATTTAGCAACACGTATACGTTGATAAGAATCGATGAAATTTATTTTTAATCAAAAAGAATGTGTTTTGTATTATAAAACTGAGAGGAGTGGAGCAAAACGGAACGTCGAGTCCAGTTCGGCATAGGAGTGCAAGAGTTAAGCGTGTAATACGTATTTTACATTGTGAAATTTTTATGACACATAAATATTATTTTTATATACCTATGCACTGTTATTCAATTATCTAACGGTATAAATATATGACGTAGAAAATTTAAATAATATTATTAAAATATCGCATGTAAATGATTAATCAACAGTTTTTATTTTCTTAACGTTAATTAACCCTTTGCGGTACACCGCCGCTACTATGGCGTGTAATTTTCTTTCCTCTTGCATTTTTAATTCAATTTTTCTTTACTTTAAAACAAAGTAAATTAACCTTGCAGACAAAATTCGGGCTATAGAGGGTTAACGAATTCATTCACGGCGTTGATTCGTGGATATATTTCTTCCTACGAAGTCATTAACGCGGAAACGATTGTTCAGTTTGGATCTCCTTCAGGGTGATCAGATCGTGGGGTTGCAATTTTTAATTACTCGTAGAAAGTGTTACGAAAATTATTTTTAAAGGATGATTGGTGTAAATGGTGTAAGAAGTATTTTTGATTCTTTGTAAAGTGTTTCTGGAAGGATCTTAAAATTTAAGATACAGTAAGATGTATTTAACCCTCATACGCTCCTCGGAAATAGTTACACAAATGATATTAGTTCTTGTTATTTGTTATAGTAAAATCTTAAGGAAAATTTCAACGAGTTGCTTTCTTTTTTTACTCGTAAATTTATATTTTAAAAAAATGCATCGGGTTACGGTACAATCGGAGAGAAATCTATGGTTTCACGGTATCTAAGATTAAGAAATGGTTTAGAGGGTTAAATATTGAGCTATTGAACTCCGCTCGTGCAGATATACGATAATTTAAAAGTAACCTAAAAGGTGATCATTTTGAAAAAAAAATATTAATCGGGAAAGAAGAGAGATTTGTGAAGTTTTGGATAAAAATAGCAACGCAGCTTTGACGACATTAAATTAGTTAAGAGCGTTTTAAACTTTAGAATTGTTCCCCTATAAAGAGAACAGAAAATGTCGCTTAACGTATCTTTTCCCTGCAGTTTTCGTGTTTTATTACTTTTAATAAAATGGTACAAAGTTTGCAGAAAACCGAGAAAAATGGAGTTTAAAGGAAACGTGAGAAAAAAGATCTCTGTGTTTACTTGATCGCGAAAAAAACAATTTTCCTGTGCTTTATTGCCAGTAAGCTCGGATCGTCAATGAAAGAAAAATTTAATTGAAAACTGAATATTCCGGAATCAAACCGATGCTTGCCGTTATTTATTTACAGTACTTTGTATTTCTTTTTTCCTTTTATCAGATCGGTGAAATTAATTTTGATCTGGTAAAGGTAAATGCGTTCTTTGATTTTAAAAAATCGAGAAATTCAACGGTTTATGAAAGTTAATTTACAAACAATTTTACATACATTACATTGACAAACATTTTCGATTTAATTTGCACGTACCGTAATTAACGCCAGCTTTACGGTCATCGATTGGATCGTCTTGATGGGTAAATTAAAATACAGTTTTGTTGCAGTATAATTAGTTTGCTTTATTAGCAGAAATTTGTTTAGCATATTTTTCCTACATGAATTTTATTTTGAGCACACATTTTTCGCGCTCACGCTTTCTAAAGCAAAGCGGAAAATCTGAACTGCGTCAAATTGACTGGTTCCGTAAATCTGGTGTTAATATTATGATTATTAATTCTTAATTTAGTATATTATAATATAAATTATTAATTACTTATTAATTAATATTATAGTTATTTAAATTAATGTTAACACTTCGCACTCGAAGCCTTCTCGCGACATTTTTATAGGAACGTGTGCGAACGGAAATCGTTTTTGATTTACTGTGTGTCTTGCCATTTCAAATAGAAAACTTCAAGGAAACATGGATTTTTAAAAAAAGTTATGACATAAGTTCATGCTCTGTAATCGTTAATAAACTCTGATGTCCCCTGAGAGGCGACGTTCCAGTGCAAAGGGTTAATATTAATACTATAGGTTATTTGAATTAAAGTTAATATTAATATTATAGTTATTTAAATTAAATTTAACATTAATATTATAGTTATTTGAATTAAAGTTAATATTAATATTATAGCTATTTCAATTAAAATTAAAATTAATATTATATCTGTTTCAATTAAAGTTAAT
>SMSQ01010213.1:55452-75181 GCA_019453375.1 Ctenoplectra terminalis | reverse complement strand
TCTGTTCGTTGGCTTGTGCGAGGGATTTTTAATTTTTGCTAATTAAAAAATAATCCGGTTTGAAAAAAGATCAGATAGAATCTGATTTCCAAAAATGTATCGTAAATTGCAGAAAAATTTGTTTCAACCGTATGCTTTAATGCCGAACAGAATTGCTATAGAAGTGGAAAAATAAAGCGCAACTTCGAATCGACGAAATGAACACAGAGCGTTCATAAAATAATTACAGTTACCCGTTGAAAAGGATTTTAATCGCGTAACAATTCCACGAGAGTGTTCGCCGTGCTGAGATCTTTGTTCGAGTCAGAGAAAGGGGGACGCGTGTCCCGTAATTGCAGGGAATTTTTCCTAATGAAAGGCCACGCTGGTCAAAAAGATCCTCGAGCCGAAAAGGGAGACGAGAATTATAGAGGGAATCGAGCGCTTGCGAGTTTGATGGAAGAGCAAAGTGCCAAAAACCGCGTCGCGTGCAATATCGAGGAATATTTTTATCGGACGACCTTTGGGTAAATGTCGATTAACGTGTTGATATCTGTCGACGATTAACCTACAGTTATAATATTTTTTATCGTTACAGTGAAAGTGACATATTTTTATAAAAATATATTGACCCTTTGCATTTCACTGGCTCCGCTATGGCGACGTGTCTAATTATTTTTCAGAGGTTATATTTTGAATTAAATTTTATATTTACGTTGATTCAACTGGTTTTTTATTTAAAAACAGTAAATTGAGTAAATAAATAAAAAACAGTAAATGTATCTTTTTCTTTTCAAAATATTTAAGTTTGGACAATAGTCCAGTGAAATTAAAAATATTTAAATAATATTCATAATTCTATTTATATCGTTATTTATCTCCTTCCAATATGTATTAATTCATATCATAATTAACGCTAGAACTACCGACGATTAAAGAACACTTACTTTTACCAAAGATATCAATAGGAGAAATATATAAAAAAAATAAACAATGCATATTTATGTAGGTAAAGAATGTCTTGATGTGTGTGAGAGAGAGAGACTCCTCGTAAAACCTAGGTCCAAAGTTTTCGACCGCACCGATACGATGGAACCTGGTTTCCAAAAGCCGGGAAATAATATAAAAGAGTCGAGGAAACATAGTTTTAGTTAGTTTTTAAGTCAACCAGTGTAAAAGCACTTCGATAGACGCTATTATTCCTACATTTATACTTTTAACAAAAAAATCACGGAAAATCTCTTCAAAGGCACCATAGTTCATTTATCAAATTTCTACAAAAGATTTCCTATGAATCATTTTGCTCACTTGCTACTTCTAGTATTAATCAACACAAAACCACCATAGTTCATTTATAAAATTTCTGCAAAACATTACCTATGGATATACACTTCGATATACACTACTATTCCTACATTTATACTTTTAACAGAAAATCACGGGAAATCTCTCCAAAACCACCATAGTTCGTTTATAAAATTTCTGCAAAAGATTTCCTATGTATCATTTCGCTCACTTGCCACTTCTAGCACTAATCAACATACATACCCTCTTAAAAACCTAAATAATAAACACTCCACTATACTCAATTAATTCCTATCAATTAATTCAAGAAAAACCCTCTATAAAATAAATTCTCCCTCAAAAAAGAAACCAAAAAAAAAAAAAGAAAAGAAACAAGTAACTAACGAATCATAAAAAATTCAGTAAAAGAAAGAAAAAAAAACAAACAAACTCCATTCTCCCAAAAACCAGTGAACAAAACGAAATCTCTCCAAAACTACCATAGTTCGTTTACAAAATTTCTACAAAAGATTTCCTATGTATCATTTCGATCACTCGCACCTTCTAGCACTGATCAACACACATACCCTCTTAAAAACCTAAATAATAAACACTCCACTATACTCAATTAAATCCTATCAATTAATTCAAGAATAACCCTCTAAAAAATAAATTCTCCCTCAAAAAAGAAACAAGTAACCAACGAATCATAAAAAATTCAGTGAAAGAAAGAAAAAAAAGCAAACAAACTCCATTCTCCCAAAAACCAGTGAACAAAACGAGAAATAAGGAGAAAAAAAAAGAAAAAAAAAAAAAAACCCCATCCCATACGCGACACGTGGAATAGCTTTTTATTTGGCGGGTCGATTTAAACGGACCGAAGGGTCGGACTTCGATCGGTTTTTCCCGTGGCTAAATCCCTGTCGTGACGCTATTGAGAATGGCCGGGATTCAGGAATGGATTTCAATGGAGCTACAACACCGCCGCCTCTCCCGTGGGTATCGCGTTTTGCGGATCCGCCTTAACGAACCGTGCACCCGGTTTACGGTGCGCGTGTAGTTAGGCGTGAACTCATCCACTGAGGATCATTACGCGCGGCGAATAAAAAGGACCGGTCCTTTGCCCCTTTCAAGGACAAGTGGGAAATCCTGCTCGCTGCTAGGAGAGATTGATACCAGGGCCCTCCTGAGGGAGCTTTCAACGTAATTCGCGTAACGCTTCTCTATCCCTATGTAACTATGCAATTCCGCGCGATATACCTGGTTTTCTGTTAATTTGTTTTATCTATGCGCCAGGGTTACGGACGGTAACGAAAGTTGTCGGCGGGAATTTGGTCGGAACGGTTAGCAGTCAATAAGGTGGATGTCGGTGAGCGATAGTTGCCGGGACTAATGCGAATCGATTGGCTTCAACTGTTTCGAAGCGAATAGGCTGACTGGGGAAATGAGTTGGGAATTGTTGGGTTTTAATCTCTTTAGAGATGAGCTTGTACAAGTTGGAGGAAAGTGATTTGATTGTTCCTCTTTTTTTTGTTTTTTTTTTTTTAAAGCAGGCTTTAACGTCGCGTATCGAGGTGATTAGTAACAGGTTACTACGCGCAGGGTGTTTAGATTTTATGGTATTTGTTTGACTCGAGTAGATATTTTATGGAGCTCTTAATACGCTTTTTGGGGATTTGGGAGGTACTTGGGTTAATTTTACGTCGATGAGTTTTGTACTATGTTTCGATGAGATTGAGTCTGTAATTGAAATTTGATATTTAACATGTTCTTGTTAAAATAATTCTAAAAAATTATAAATTCGTTACCTTTTTTACTATTTAAGAAAAGTGGTTATCTATACATTGTATTTTATTAACAAATATTATTTTATTAACACGCGAATGTGTTAATATTTACGTTGGAAATTTATTATTGAAGCAAAACTCAGTTTTTATATCTATAATATTAACTTTATTATATTTTATTCGCTTAGAAAATAGGTCATACGTGATCAGATGCTGTCTCAGAACTGAACCGAGAAAGAAAGATCCTTACGTTCCCCGGCGCGCTTATCTCCCCCTGCATAAATGTAGCATATATTCAAAAAGGTCCAAGCTGCAGAGAACCCGGTCAGATATCAATAAAGAAAGGGATTAATTTTTGTCTTAACACCAGGTTTACGGGCATTGATTGGATCATTTTGATGGGCACATTGAAATACAATTTTTTTATAATATCATTAGTTCGGTTTATTTCAAATTAATAAATTTCTATAAGCAGAGATTTATTTAATACATTTTTCTATATATTAGGTCATCCCGAAAGTTTCTTTCGTTTTGTTAGTGAGTAATGAATGCATGATATTTCATGTGTTACAGTATATTATTATTTAATACAGGATTCATATTGCTCTATTTTTCCCTCCATCGCTCGTTTAACAAATACTAGATTGAACAATACAGATATAGAACAATAACAAATTGCTAGACGAAACCACTGCGCGAAGATAACGGTAGGAACTTTCGGGACAACCTAATAAATTTCATTTTGAGTTTACATTTTTAGCACGCATTATTGTTAAACTTAAGCACGAAATCTGAACTTCGTCAAATTGACGGGTTTCGTAAATCTAGTGTTAACACTTTACCAACCGGGAGCCTATTAATCGGCTTTTTGCAACCAACGCTCATCGACCGGGAGCCTATTAATCGGCTTTTTGCAGCCAACGTTTATCTAGTGCTTGCTGCTTAATACCAACATTATGAAAATTAAAAATTTAATTAAATTTAATTACCCCATAATAAGAGAAACGATATACTAAGCACTCTCACGAATTTCGATTTAAAAACAGGGTTGTAAGAATAAACGTTTATATTTCCGTGCGATAGCCAAAATCGAGCCGCTGTTAGCAATGTATCCGCGCTCGAATGAGCCGGTCGGTAAAGTGTTAATATTCCTCGTAGAATATTCCCAAAAATTTACGTACGAAAACACCGAAAACTGCTCGGATAACGACCTATCCCAGTATGTCGCGTTAATTTTATGTCGATCGTTAATTAAACCTATCGTGTAGAAATAATTTGACGATAAAAGTTTGGAATAGTGGAAGTTTAAAATTTGTTAAAAAATTTAGAAGCATTAGAATCAACCGGTAAAATAATCTGTAAGGACGTTGATGCTCGTTAACTGTCGCGAACGTGTCGATATATTTTTTTCTGTTTCATATCGATACCGCTTCCCGTTGTCGAGATACGTTCGTATAAACCGAAGCATAATTCTTAATATTTGGTTAGCGGTGTCTTTTTCGCACAGTCGGATATCTCGTTCGCGCTCATTCATTGGCCTATCCCACGAGCCAGTGAGATAGGTCAGTGACAGACGCTGAGTCGGCGCTTTTTTTTTTTACTGCCACCACTAGGCGCACGCGTTTTCAGGAAAAATGAGACTCACGCCGTGTCCAATCCTCGTTTAGTGGCTATACACCGTGCGTGCTGCGCTTTGAAGTCTTGTATCTCCGTGACTAACCGTGAAATATCGATTTTAAATAGAATTTGTCTTCAACGGGACGCTTTTCTCTGTAGCTTGAATATCTTCGAAATGGAAATTCTATAAGCTCGGTGATTGCATATGATTACTCGCTTTAATATTCTGGCAGATTATATTTTTGCTCGTTTATATCTTCAGATTTGATTTGGGTGCTTGATTAGTTGGTTTTTATTAAGGTAGACAATAAAAGCAGGAATAATTGTTTTTGTACAACTGATCGAAGTAAGATAAGCTACTGAAATTTGTGAAAAGTACCAAGTTTCTTCGTAGACTTTAAATATTTTTTCTAGAAACTGAATCGCTAATAAAACGACTCGTGGTATGGTTATTAATTCGACTTGAAGTAAAGAATTTTAAAATAAAATTTTTGGACAGAAGTGTGTCTAATTTTGGTGTTACAAAAATATTTGAATGCTGTCAAAGTTTAATAGGTTAAACGCTAGGTAAAATTTAAAAAGTAATACTTTACAATTGATGTAATATAAAAAATATGTATGCGCTTTTTAAATGGATCGTGTTGAAATTAAAAACAAAAAGGAGCTTTTTCTTGATGATTTACTTGGCACAATTTCTAGCTATTTTTCTTCCAAATTTTTCGAACGCGTTTTATAGGATTTTTTACAGAATGCAAAATTAAATGGATTATATTGAAATATTTTAAACAAAGATGAGGTCTTTTTTTACTAGTATTGTAAAAATGATTAACTTTCTCGGTACAATTTTTATCTGTTTTTTTCTCCAAATTTTTTGATCGAAAAAACGCAGAATAAAAATTAGCTCGACGTTTAATGTGTCAATACTTTATGTACATTTTTCAAAATTAAACGTAACTATAATATTTCATTAGTGATATGAAATATTGCGATGAAATCCACGTCTCAAACATTTAGATAGATTTGAAATAACTGTGTTAAATAAAACAAGAAGACTTTAACAATTATGTTCAAATATTTATTTTAAATCGCATCAGCCACTATTGTAACATAAAAGTTAAACAAAAATTTTCTAATTTTACAATTCTGAACCGATCATATTCCAACATAGAATAGAATATTTCTCTCGATATAATAATATATAATAAATTCATTAAATTTTGTATTTTAATCAATTGATTTTAATCATCTTTTAATCATCATTTAATCATCAAAATGATTTTAATCAATTCACTAATATTATATCAAAATTTTAAAACAAACCCCAAACAATGTTTTACCAGAAAAAAAATAAAAAAATAAAAGCTAGCCTAGATTCCCCCTGCGTAAAAAAAAAAGTACTCTAACGCGAATGTTTTAAAACCACACGATTTTCGTTTGAAATGATTTCTCGTGAATAAAGCAACACACAAAAGATGTTTACCATGCCAGCGTTATGTTAATCTCTTTTCACTTTTCTGCGCCGAACAATGGAGAGAAACTTTCGTGTAATAAACCCTTCGAGAATCCAAAAGCCACGGAAATCAAGAATCGTTTCTTCAAATCTTAAAAAAAGAAACAAAAAAGAAAGAATCACCCTTGACACTCTTTTGCATTGAAAACACCTTGGCCATATGCTCGGTAAATAGTTTTAACGACACCTCGGCAAGCTTTTTTAAATATGTAGAGCGTAAGAAGCTTCAAGTGATGACAGAAACGACTTGGTACAAAAAGAAGGTAGCGACCGTGAACGCACCTCGAATGTTGGATTCAGAACGAGAGAGGAACGTTCTTGCGAAGCTGTGTCGCAAGAATGCGAACAAGACATTCGTGTTCATGCAACGTGAGGAAAAGTGACCTTGTTCACGATGTCGCTTAACATCTTTTTTTTTACAGAAAAGTAGAAAAGTGAATTTTTTGACGGGTTAAGAAGGATAATTATTGCGAGGAAGTTGTTAAAATTATTAAAAGTTTTTAATACGTGCGTGTAAATTTATGTTTAGATTCGGATTGCAATGATAGTAGAACGTCTGTTGCTTATGTGTTACGATTGTTCAATAATGTTAATTAGTGTCTTTTTCACTGGCGTATCTCTGTAATAATGGATATATAATATAATATAAATAATATAATATAATTCTAATATAATATAAATAATGTAATATAACTATAATATAATATAAATAATGTAATATACTTATAATATAATATAAATAATATAATATAATTATATGAATGTATAATAATGGAAGCTATTTAATATTTTTTAGGGTGTGTTGTAATTACCACATGATCATCGTATTCTTGATTTATTAATTATTGAAGAAGTAAAATTAGAAAATGGAAACGATATCCGGTGTGTTAAATTTTTCTTAAATTTTAATACGAATAATTTTATTTCCATGCGTTTTGTTATTAAAAAAAAAATTCAGTGAAAATGAGCTTAATTCTAGTTTTCTTGTTGAAAAAATATACGAAGAAGTATAAATTAATTTCTTTTTTTTATTATTTAAAAAAGAGTTGTCATCTATACGATAAATTTGTTTTTTGAGAATCGTGTTTTCAGTTTTTTCTATTATTGAAGCAATAAATAGTAGAAATCGAGTAAACTGGATTTAATATAATTAAAAAATCTGCTTAAAATTTCAACATAAATTATTTTTATAGACAAGTGAAAAAATAGTTACGAGTAAGTTCTTTGAAGATGATTAAAATGTGTATTTTTTAATGGTTTCTTCTGCTCTTTTGACGTTTCTGTCGTTTGCAGTAGACGCAAGCAAATATGTTTCGCGTACAACGTTTCACTTTTCGTGTTTCAATGCGAACTATTTGTGTAAGCAACAAAGGGAAAAAACGATTTTTGATGGGGAAAAAAATACGTTGTTGTAAAAACAAATAAAGCAAATGTTACGATCAATAGCACAATCAAAGCGAATAGAGCTACAATGTTTCATTTCGACGGAATTCGGTGAAAAAATAAAAATTCCTAACAAAGGAAAGACATCTAGATACCCCATAAAAAGTGTTGAAAAAGATTTATTAGAAAAATCGAACATAAAACAAGATCGCCTTTATTTTAAGCTTTCACTTTGATTTTTGGTAGCTTTAAAATACGAGGTATTGAAACATTCAATACCAGAAAGTATAAAATTTTCTACACTTACAATGGTATCATTGTTATCTTCATACACCATAGAATAACAATATCATTCTTATAGATTAATGTAAAATTCGATAGCGTTTAAAATACACCGCGAAAAAATTAATTAATTACAAATACAGATGGTACAAAAATTAATTAATCTAACAGAGAAGGACATCAAAACTGAAACAGAAAAGAAAGTACCTATCCAAAAATTGAAATATTCCAAAGAAACTAAACAGATGTTAATAATTCTTAGAACTGTTCATCTTTTTGCTTAAAATAATTATTATAGTTGTTTATCTACGTTCAAATAAAGGGGTAATTCAGTTTTCAAAAACTAAGAATATTTAAAAATATAATTAATCGATACAAGTATTTATGAAATTTAATTTAAAATTTAATATTTAAGAAATTTAATTTAGAATTTAATATTTAAAATTTAATTTTATTTGAAAATAATATTTAAAATTTTATTTTATTTGAAAATAATATTTAAAATTTATTTTATTTGAAAATAATATTTAATATTTAATTTTATTTGAAAATAATATTAAAAATTTTATTTTATTTAAAAACAATATTTAAAATTTTATTTGATTTAAAAATAATATTTAAAATTTTATTTTATTTAAAAATAATATTTAAAATTTTATTTTATCTAAAAAATTCGAAGATATTACCACAGGTCTGAACGTATTTATTGGTTAATATCAAATTAAAAATCGTCGACACGTTGGATACTCTCGACATCTTATAAATCTAAACGCAATCTTACATGGAATACATCTTTCTAACAATGTATGACTAGTTGCACTTACAAGGAAACTTCCTAATGGCAGCAAAGTTTACCTAAGCAACTAACTCAAAGTCGATCCGACATCTCTCATGAAAGATATAACGTGAACACGGCGCATCTATCAACAACTATTTAATACTTAAGCGACAGATAAACTCGAAAATTACACATAAATATTCCACTGCTATCAAAATAGCCGGACCATTAATTACAGATCGGATCAAGCTTGATGAAATGGCTTTTTATCATCACAAATAATACAGATCGATGGCTCAAATTTAGAAATCAGGTGTGCACTCCCGTCCATAAGTCACTGGACGCTTAACAAATTTAAAATAAAGACAAATTTCTGTTATAGTTACAAAATTAACTTAATACTTATTAATCGTTGATATATCATAGTCATCCTTAAATTATGTCTTTTTGGGATCTTACTGAAAGTCTATTTCGATAAACATTCTGTTAAAACTTACGAGTGTCCGGTAACTTACTACTGTAGCTAATTCTTCAAAAATAATTTTATTATTAACAAATAATATTATAGAATTAACACGCGCAGATTTGAATGAAATTTTTATATGATATAGATCTCGAAAAAATATTAGACGCGTATTTTTCTTTATATTGTCCATCGTTCATTTTGAAGCAGTGATATCAGCCCTTAAAGTACGGCGAAAAATTTTTTAACGAATTAATTTTTTAAATAAATTTTTACAGAGTTGGATTCGAAATTAAAAAATAAACAAACCGTACGTTTAAACGTTCTTTCTGTTTCCAATAGTTTTCGAGATACGCAGTCAAATAGGTTTTTCATCCCCTACTTTGAGGGCTAATATCACCCTTTCAAAGTGAACGATGGTCGATATAAAAAAAATACGTGTGTAATATTTTTTCGAGATCTGTATCGTATAAAAATTTCATAAAAATCGGCGTGTGTCAACTTGGTAACATTTCTTGTCAGTGCGGAGTTGTAACATATTACTCACCCTTCTGAAAAACAACCCCAAAATTGTTGCGTTCGTGATACCCGACACTCCAAAGAAATACCGCAACAATGTAGTCATTGAGTTGTTTCTAAGAATTAAAATTAACAGAATTTTTAAACCGCAGAGAAATGACTGTATTAATAGTAAATCTAATTATATTTAAAATATAATTAATTATTAATTATTATATAATTTATTATTTCATAATTTATATTGAGTTGCTTCTGCTAAGAATTAAAATCAACAGAATTTTTAAATCCTAGAGAAATGACGGTATTGATAATAAACCTAATTATATTTAAGATATGATTAATTATTATACAAGTAATTACTTTATAATTTATATTGAGTTGCTTCTGCTAAGAATTAAAATGAATAGAATTTTTAAATTGTAGAGAAATGATCATATTGATAGTAAACGTAATTATATTTAAAATATAATTAATTATTAATTATTATATAACTAATTATTTTATAATTTATATTGTGTTGCTTCTATTAAGAATTAAAACGAACGGAATTTTTAAATCGTAGAGAAATGACGGTATTGATAATAAACCTAATTATATTTAAGATATAATTAATTATTAATTATCGTATAACTAATTCTTTTATAATTTATATTATGTTCCTTCTATTAAGAATTAAAATCAACAGAATTTTTAAATCCTAGAGAAATAATCGTATTAATAACAAACCTAATTATATTTAAAAACAGCAGCCATACTAAATTAATTTCTCTTTAATATCGTTCTTTATTGATTATCAAGATTTGCGGTGATTATATTCTCCGAACCACATTCATTTTTAATATTCTTGCTTCTCAACTTCCAATTATTTTAAGTCAAATGAACAAAACAAACGTACAACTGTAAAATTTGTACTTTCATTCATTTATTATAATTACAAAGCGTTTCTAAGACAATCTCCAAAGCGCAGCAAAGAATACCTATAAAAAATCCATAAAAAATCTATAAAAAATTTGTATCGTCGTCTTCAGCACGACATATATACGAATTCGAAGCATTAACACCGAAAGAAAACCGAATTTTAACACACTGTTCGAAACGATTCAATCGATTTCCGCAAATCTAATGACTCAGACCGACTCGATTTCTATTCCACGGACAACCGGATTCTTCTCCGACCTATTCAATTAGCCCTCCGCGAAGAGAGCGGTCTATTTCAGAATTCCTCGCAGCAGGTTCGGCTCGGTGACACGAAAAGCAACGCGGTAAACGAAAGCAAGTAAACTGGCCAGAGATAGAAAATCGGATGGCCAAGTACACCGACGTGGCACCGCGTCAAGCCCCCGGGGCGGATTAATTTAAGGACCAGATAAATCATTCCGGTATCTCGCCGGCCACGGCAAAAACGTTTATCTTCCTGCTAGCTTTGCCGGGAGCAGTCTCTCAAAAACTCGCGGTTATAATCGCCGATGAATCGCGACTCCGTGTTGATCGTTATCAAGAGACAGCGGAGAAGACAGCGTGGAAGACAGAGGGGAAGACAGTGAGGATCCAGTTTTGGATTTCTCAGAAATCTCTCGATTCCACGCTGTTGCTTTCGGATTGAATTCCGTCGTTCTTGCGATCCTCTTTCCTTTGTGCAGGGGCGGTGGTCCTCGTTAGCGTGAACTTGAAGAAAATCTTGTAGTTAACGCATGACAAGTTCCAAATTCGACTTGTTCGGTTCGTTTTACGATCTTAGCGTGGGCTTCGGAGAGAACAAGGACGGTAATTCGTTAACGTGTTAATTACACGTTCGAGATCGACGTCTTAAAGCAAAACTGTCTTCGGTAACTTGCTACGTTTGTCTTCATTACTGTTTGCAATTCGATATATCCTGGATTCTTCGGAAAATTTTCTTTCAATTAAAAATCTCTTTTAATTCTGATATTGGGTACTCGGAGTAATTTGTGATGGCAGAAACAGAGGTTTCTGAATTTTCTTTACCGATTTCTTAAATATATATTTAATTACATTTTAATTTACATTAAATATACACTTAATTACATCTTAATTTACATTAAATATACACTTAATTATATTTTAATTTACATTAAATATACATTTTTACGAATCGCCAATTTTGCCTCTTTTTATAATTTAAACATCTTTAAGCTTTTACAGGTTTGATCATATCTATCAATTTTTTTCGCGTTTTAAGGTTAGTTTTATTTAAAAAAAAAATCTATTTATAATAGGGTGCTTCATATAAGGTACAGTCACCGTGTTACTCCCTAAACACGTAACACCGTCATATTTTCTAAACGAAGAAAAATATTCTTCAAACACTGTGTTTCTTTTTTTCTTTTTTTTTTTCCCTAAGTAATGAAAATAAAATAGCTTCTCGAGATGGAGTAGCTACCTCGTGGCTCGAAAAAAAGTTGTTACGATCAATCTACCTCGAGCCAACGTTTCCTCTCCTTCAACAGCTCCTTATCAAACTTATTTCGTGACTTTTACAAGGCGCAGTTTGTTGCTACATTCCCCGTAATTGGTTGTTCCGTCGTTCCCGTGCTCCTCCTTCTTTTGTGTAGGACGCTAGTCCTCGTTAGCGTGAACTTGAAGAAAATCTCGTAGTTAACGCATGACAAGTTCCCAAGCTAATTCGAACAAATTGATGAATGCTGAATACTCGGTGCCTTCGTGTCTTCGGATCTACTATTTATGAGATGTTCCATCTTCGCGTTAGTTTGCTCCATTGAAGGGAGAAATTCGTGTTTCATGCGATGAGCGTTTGAATCTAGAGTGTTATTCCTAGAGTGGCGTGAGTCCACTTTTTTTTTTTAATTTAGAGACATCGTTTTGCATTTTAGCATTTTTCATAGTTTCTATTTTTTTAGCGCATGATGGTGGTATGTAGCGTTCTTTCACAGAGCATATACCTTATTTTACTGTGTCTTACATGGAATAAAAAAATACGAAGGGTACAAAGAAGGTACACAATTCGATAAAAAATTGTTGAACTCGGTCGAACCGAGCTTGCTACAGACTTAACGCTTTGGACTCAAACTTTTTTAAGTTTCACGGGACTACTGTGAAAACTTGAAGTATTGTTTGAGTCGTTTACAGGGGAAATCGATTAGCTTCCTTGGTCACTCGAAAGTTGTATTAATAACGATTACACCAAGGTTATTCTATTTTATTCGTTGTACAATGCGGTAGTATTTATGCATTATACAATGTTTATTTCAATTTTGATTTTAAAGGGAATTTTGAAGAAGAATGTATAGTGTTTCATCACATTTCTCCACTTTCTGTTTTATGGAGTTAATCGATTTGATCTGTGAACGGTTCATTTCAAAAAAAAAAATTATGATTGTTTATGGCTTTTTATTTGTAACTTACTCGGTTTTAAAATTAAAAACAAAGTTTTAATTGACGAAAATCGAGGATTTAATTTGGAACGTAACCTCTTAGGAAAATTATACAAGCGCCATGTTGTAGCTAGAGCAAATGGTTGATATTTGAAACGCACATTTTTTTTTTTTTTATTTGAAAATATGGCAAATATAATAAAATGTCGCAAATAATGTGGCTTCGACCAATTTACAAGTAATCGATGGACCACATTTTCCGTCGCGATGTAAAAGATTTAAAACAAGACGCGTTAGACGCGAAGCTCGTTGCTCCGATGGAAGATAAAAATTGCAACATGCTTCGGTAAGAGGAGAAACTTGGCAAAAAACTGTCAAGGTTGCCAGGATAAGCTCGGGTTTAGCCTGTACAGTTCGCGGTATTAAACGTAACAAGCCGATCCGCGTACGAAGCCGACTGCACGCGGCCGCGACTACGTAATTATGTGTAAGGCTTAATTACGGAAAGCGGTCGCTAACTGAGATAATAGAATGCCGTGTAGCAGAATTAAACTGAATTAACAGAAACTGCATACGGCGCGAAATAAATCAAAATGCTAATGCGAGGACGAAAGCTGCCTTTATTGCGTCACCCTCGCTAATATTCCCTGATAATTATTAGCTTTTTGATATGGTTTGTTTGAATTTAGATAGGCTAACTTTGGGTAAAATGGCCTTCCGTTTGAGATTACTAGATTTCGTGTACACTATGAAACATTTCATCTTTCAGCTGTTTTTAGCAACGTGCTGAATATTGTAAATATTGATATTATATTTATATTTATAATTATAATTATATTTCTAAATATTGATATTGTATTTATATTTATAATTATAATTATATTTCTAAATATTGACATTGTATTTATATATATAATTATATTTCTAAATATTAATATTACAACTATAATATAACAAATTTTTGAATTAAATATTACAAACTCTTAAGCAGCTCCAAAAACTAATACAAATATTATTTTATTCATAATTATTAATTACGTCTTAGGTTCTTCTAAACACATACAAGTAAACTAACTGCAATAGAAAATAGACTTAAGTTATACAGTTTGACTGTTTGAATTTTAATAGGGTAACTTTAGGCGAAATGGCCTTGAGGCTCAGATTACACGATCTCGTGTAAACTATGAAACATTTCGTTTTTCAGCTGTTTTTAATATTATTATAATATTATAAACATTAATATTATATCTGTAATATAATACAAATTTCTAAATTAAATATTATAAACTCTCATTATCGGCTAGAAAAATGTCGTCCAAGTCCGCCGTAAGCTCCAAAAGTTCCCATAATATAAATAATATTATATTCGCAATTATTTTTTAGTTTTTGAATTTTTCTAACAACAAATATACCCAAATAAATGAACTGCAATAACAAATTTAAACCTTAATTCATACGATGACTGTTATTCTTTTTTTTTTTTTTATTCATTCCACCCAAAGTTCAGCTAGCGATGTATAACTACGAATAAAAAAAAAGTTGAATACCCACTATCTAAGAAACAATAACACAACTGCCTTGTGAGTATCGTTGTACTAATTTTATTCCACTAATTTTTCATATTTTTCTGAGTGGTTCCAATTCAACCAGCGAACACTGTGCATCGCTTACGAACTCACCAAAATGATCACCTGTATGTATTTAAGTATTCACGTAGAGAAACGTAGGAACGACTTAATAAAGCTCAAGTATTTATAGCTTTTTAATAGCACTCGAGACACAGGAGGGTTTCACGTGGCGCATGAGACAGCCGAGTCGAATATGTGCATGCAAAATGCGACATACCACTGCACTCGATCCCTCTGTCTCTGTTTGGCATCGTTGCGTTTCATGCATTAAATGTAATACGGAAGAGCGAGCATGCATGCATGAATAGTTCATGCGAACTGAACATTCTCGGGAACCTCGATGAATCGAGCTCCCTATCGACCGCGAAAGAATTTCAAGTGAGCAAAGCTACTGAGACATCCGCGTTCCTTTTCTTCTTCTTCTGTTGCTCCTGTCGAATGTTTATCGTTATCAATGCACTTTATATGCCTTATACGCCTTTGGTTCCATGAATACATTCTGCTAGCGAGATTTCCCGTAAATATGTAACACTTTCAGCTTATCTCGATGCGTATTAACGTTTGAGGCTTGCAAATTTCCAATGAAATAGATGAATTTTTTATTTTATACCTTTCCAAAGAAACTGTCTGTAATTTAATATCAATATCACCATAGTGGTTTTTATTTTTTATCATTTTAGCGATCGTTAACAAAAATTTCTGTTCCACTTTTCCGTGACGCAATAGGCTGCAACGATATTCCACAAAAATTGAGTGTTAATAATATTATTAATTATATATTATTATATAATATTATTATTAATGATATTAACACTTAATATTAACATTGACAATTGTACAACTGGAACTCTCACTACTATTAAATAACAAAAGAGAAATGGTAAACAAAAATGACGATGGACAGCGTTTGCTAAGGAAAAAATGAAAGATCTTCTCATTCGGCTATGCAGTGACTTATTTCAAAACTTATTTCAAAACTTATTTCAAAACTTATTTCAAAACTCCCTGTTCGGTTGGCAAAGTTTTAAGAGAAAAAAAATGTTTAATGGTTAGATGTTCCTTCCTTATCGTTATATTAGAAGGATGGGATAAAAAAAATAGTAGAACGATCAACAAAACGAAACTTATAATTTTGAAAGGAAAGCAAGACTGGTACAACTTTTCCTCCCCGCGTTCAGCTTGAGACTAACTTTCTCCAAAAAATGTGGCTCGTAGGCCCACGGTTGTTCTTTTCCTGCTTTTTTCCATGCTGTACGCATATTGCCATAAGCAGGACCCAAAAATGGTTTACAGTTAAACCCGAGGGATGGTCAATTCAACACTTATTCCTTATTCCTTGTTCCTTGGATATTCTAAATTCATTTCGGATAAATTAAATTCATTTCGGATAAATTAAATTCGTTTTGGATAAATTAAATTCGTTTCGGATAAATTAAATTCGTTTCAGATAAAGTATCTCCTATCGTGAAAACGAAAGCCGTATTTAACCGATCGGACGGTGCAGATTCGTCGAACTGTCGAGCAGAACTTCTAAAAAGCGTCGACCAGCGATTTTTGCTTCTCTCGTTTATGGATCGCGTTTCTCTACCTTTGTCTTGTCCCCACTCTTCTTTTTATTTTTTCTTTCCCTGTCTCTCTTTCTCTCTGTCCTCTCCTTGGAACCGGGTAAATTCGCAGCGTGTCACCCGAAGTATATCACTGCTAATCAACACGGATGTCGGTGACCGACGTGATTTATGTGCGATACCAAAGCCGCCTGCCAATAATCGGCTGACCACGCACGTACCTATACTACTTTGCCTCGGACTCGGGCCAACCCTTCGCGATTTTTGCGTACTCCAGGGGTTTGAAGGAGGAAATGTGTTAGGCGATGACACCGCGAGAATTGTAATACTTGGATTATCGATCGATAAATGGAATCGGGATAATTGAAAAGATAAATAATATCAGCCTCGATATTGTTATTATAGACTGTTTATTTGAATGTGTGTACGTTGTTTGTTCGGTTGTGTTACAAGAATTATGAAACTCGTCTCCTTTTTTAGTGACTCAAGGACTTTGTTATCGAATGTAATTCTTCATAGAATTTGTTTTTTAATTTGTCGTATGGTCAATGATAACTTCAATAACTTTGCAGTCGAATTTAATTTTCCATAGAATCTATTTTTCAATTCATAGTATGGTCAATGATAACTTCAATAACTTTGCAATCGAATTGTAAATTGTAATCGAATCTAATTTTCTATAGAATCTATTTTTCAATTCATAGTATAGTCAATGATAGCTTCAATAACTTTGCAATCGAGTTGTAAATTGTAATCGAATGCAATTTTCCATAGAATCTATTTTTCAATTCGTAGTATTGTCATTAATAACTTCAATAACTTTGCAATCGAATTGTAAATTGTAATCGAATCTAATTTTGCATAGAATCTATTTTTCAATTCATAGTATGGTCAATGATAACTTCAATAACTTTGTAATCGAATCTAATTTTCCACAGAGTTTATTTTTCTATTTTATATAGAGTTCATACAACTTTGAAATTTTCTAATAAAAGAATATATATATACATTATCCTCTAATTAACTTTTCTTGGAATTTAAAGAAAATATTTTCCATCCTCTTCTTCTATCATCCCCTTTTCTCACAAAAATAGTTATAAAAAGTTACATTTTCCTCTCTTTCCCTCCCAAAAGAATTTAATAATGACCGCCTTCAAGACTCTAATGTTAATTAATCCTTTACAGTCCTAAACTCTTTTTAAATTTCAGAGCACTGTTATGAGAACTTGAAGTATTGTTCTGAAAAACAAATATATTATAAATGATTACGATTTAAAAAAAAAATATATATATATATATAAATTGACGAAAATATGAAATTTAACTTAAAACTTACCTTCTGTAAGAAAATTATGTCGCCATAGCAGGCCCAATGGAGTGCAAAGGATTAACGCTTTTCCTTTTCGGCCTATGAATATAATAAAAACAGAAGAAAACATCTGCAAATTCCTACCACTAAATACAACCGAGCACAGAAGTGATAAATTTGCATATTGGATGTCAGGATTATAATTTTTTGATTTTTCTCATCAAGTTAATCGATTTTGTAATTTCGTTTGAACGAAACGGAAAGCGAGCAAAGAGAATCTCGCTGGTAGTTTATGGATAGCCGCGTATTAAGATGTTCTTACTAGGAACAGTATCCTCGTCCATTTTACTGAATTTTACGTAACGCTTCCGTTTATAGGTACGTACGGTCGAATAGTGTCGTAGTTTCATCGTTCTTAGGCTCGTTCACACACGTGTACGTACGTTTCACTTAGAAGCCGGAGCTTTTAGTTCCCGTTGAAAAAACGATACGACACGCTTGGACCGTAAAGGTGGCTACCGAACGGCTATCCGCTATTTTGGTGTTATTTTCGTAGACGAACAAATGGAATTTAACGACACGATCCTGTTTTCTCTTTCGTAAAGCATGGTTAATGGTGTGGAATCTGTACAGTGGTATTTCCAATCTTGCTTTCTCTTGCTAAATTATTTTACAGTGTTGTAAAATAATTTATGTAACTTGGTGTTTATAGTTCAACATTTAAAATAATTAATCTAGTGTGAATTCTAGATGATAATTGTTGTGTATTTCTTCAGATGTTAGTTTAGAATTTTAGTGGTAAAAACGAAGGGTTTCTTCGTGAGGAAGGGTTGTTAATTCTTTTTAAGGAAAGGGAAGTTTAATTGTGTAACTTCATAGGAAAATTTGAAATTCTGTAGTTTACAATTTTTTGTTCAAAGAAGTAAAAAAATTGCAATATAATGGAGATTATAATATACAGAATTAACTATTATATGTGGATTAATTTTATTTTATTTATAAAATGCTTCTTTCTTCTTTTTTACTCGATCTTCACTCAATCTTCTATTCTACTAATTAATTACAAAATAAATTCTTTATTTAAAAAAGTAAAAAATTGTAATACAGTGGAAATTATAATATACAGAATTAACTATTATATCCAAATTAATTTTCTCATTTATAAAGTGCTCGTTCCCCTTTTCTACTCGATCGTTACGCTACGACTATTCTGCTAATTAATCACGAAATAAATTTTTTATTTAAGAACGCAAAAAATTGCAATACAACGAAGATTATACTACACACAATCAACCATCATATCCAAATTAATTTTCTCATTTATAAAGCGTTTCTTCTCTTTTTTTTATCTCATCTTCACGCTCCGATTGTTCTACAAATCGATCGCTCGTTAAAATCAAACCTATTTTCATCCTACTCCACATACATTAAATCTATCAGTACAAAATACAAAAAATAGCATCCAAACGAAGATATAAATTTTATCAGTGTTCTAAAACAAGTTTCACTTTAACACTAAACCTACCGACGATTAAACTGAACCTTCTTGTGTCAAAGAAATTACAATAATAGATACTTGGAAAAATACACAATGCTAGAGAAACAAATCTTTGATCGTATATTTAACGGAAAATCACAAAAAAATATTCAAAAGCGCACCGTTAATAATTTACCAAAATTTGGACAAGAAACTACGAAACGGTCATTTGACCGCTTCGGTAGGTTTAGTGTTAAGAATATTGTGCATACAATATTTAAGAGAACACCAAAGACGTACGTGAAACGCAGCGAATTAATGGTATCTAAGGTACGCGAGAAACTATTAAAAACCAAGGAAACGACTAACCAAGGGATGTTACGACTCGAGGGAACGAGAGGACCATCGATAATAAATTTATTAACGCGAGTCTCAATGAGCCAGTCTCGAGGACAATAAATCGTGGCACAGACTTATTAGCCTTTCATTCGGTTCTGCTTCCTTCCGTTTTTGTTCCGTTGACCCGTGAGATTCTCAATTTCCTAAAGATGGAACGACTCCGCTATCTGTGTACACTGCGGATCGCTACGGTACTCGTTGGTGCTGCATTATTAACTCGAACTTGTTAACTTCGTTTCTCCCTGGCTAGCTGGATAAATCCACGATGTCCCTGTATCCATTCCCTGTCCCTCTTTCTCTCTCTCCCCTTATACCTCTCCGTGTCTGGTCCATCCCATTTATATTTCCTAACAAATTCTCCTCTTGCTGTTGGATAACTGTTACCGAATCGAGTTTACA
>SMSQ01010213.1:23752-40217 GCA_019453375.1 Ctenoplectra terminalis | reverse complement strand
GCGATACCTTCGCTTCCGTCTCCTTTCTTTTTTTCTTTTTTTTTTTTTTTCATTTTTCAAATCGTGGCGACGATTTTTTGGATCGATAACCATGGAATATTCATTTTTCTATGTTTGTTGATTTTTCTGGGTGAAAGTATATCAGGAATTGATGGATAACAGAAATCTTTGTAAGCTTTTTTATATATTATTTATTTTAGTATATATTGTATTGAGAATATAGGAGTGATGGAATTAATTTTTTTTTCTTTTTTTTCATTTTTCAAATCGTGACGACGATTTTTTGGATCGATCATCATGGAATATTCATTTTTCTGGGTGAAAGTGTATTAAGAATTGATAACAGAAATCTTTGTAAGCTTTTTTATATATTATTTATTTTATTATATATTGTATTTAGAATGTAGCAGTGATGGAATTAATTTTTTTTTCTTTTTTTTCATTTTTCAAATCGTGACGACTATTTTTTGGATCGATCACCATGGAATATTCATTTTTCTATGTTTGTTGATTTTTCTGGGTGAAAGTGTATTAGGAATTGATAACAGAAATCTTTGTAAGCTTTTTTATATACTATTTATTTTATTATATATTGTATTGAGAATATAGGAGTGATGGAATTATTTTTGTTTTTTTCTTTTTTTGTAGTTTGTTAAGTATATATTGGTCAGTTTTTATGTTATACGGATTAGACGTTTTCATTTAAGAACTTAAGATCATTTGCACGTTTACATTATTGTAAACTTAATTTTTGTGATGGAACCTGAGATTTGAAATTATTTAGTTTGCATACTAAAGATGGTATTAAAGATGCTATTAAATGACTGTATTTCTTTTGTGTCTTGAATTATTTTCAAAATATTTTTCAGACGAATAACAATCTCGTTTCGACTTAATTATTATAATATTAACAATACTTAAACTGAAGTTGATATTAAATACATCTAAACTATTTAAAAATATTTGAACCTTTAATTAAGTGTTAAAATGGGAAAAATTACGAGAAATATAAATCATATAAATATCCAATTTAACACAACCATAAGTAAAAATTTACAGAATCAACAAATTAAAATTAACACAATTAAATCAGTGAAATATGTGCAAAGTCTACAACTCTTCGATTGATTCGTTTCTTCGTTCCATTCACATTCGTATTATTAATATGCAACCGTCAAAAAATTTGTTAACCAAACAACAGGTTTTCACACTGAAAACTACAGCAATATCAAGATATTGCTTGTTATAAAACTACCAACGCCACAATAACAAGGAAAAAGAGAAACTGGTCGGGAAAAAAAAAAATTTTTTTTTTTCAGCTCGATTAAAATTATTCGAAGCTCTGTACGCGATTTTTAAATATTCTAAATTGGACAGCGCGATACGAACGGCTTTCGCGCGATTTTAAGGGTCAAAACGGAAACAGTTTCGCGAATTTAAAGTTGCGCCAGCGGCGCGAACAATGCGATTAGTTTTTGAATAAACGTGGAATAAAAACTTTGTCGAGGGCCACTCCAAGTGTTCTGATTGACCGAGTTCATCAGCTCCACGAGTATTTTACTTTCAACTCGTACGCGGTCCTTTTAATTTCCACTTTGATCCGATCAATTCATCGCGCTGCTTCGTTTAACTTTTCGAGCCTCAAAGCAAACGCGGAACATTTTCCTAATTTCGTTTGAAAAACCTGTTTTACCAAATGTTTGTTAAACGGTTCCCTTGTGGTGCTGAAATTGGGCGATGCTTTAAATATGTGAAATTATTATGCGCAGCGATCCGATATATGCGCGTATAGTTGAAGCAATAATCAATCAATATCGAGCCGCGTTTTATTTTCCGTATTTTTAAATTGCTCGCTTCGAATTGAATTTTCATTTTACCACGTTCGCGTTGAATTCCTATATTTTTTTATCAGTTGATTTGTACTCATTTTACTCACCTTTTTAGAGCTATGGATTTATTTGAATGAATTTTAACTGTATTGTCCTCCTCGAGTTTAAATAATTCGAAATAATGTTTATTTCTTTAATATTGCATATTTTGTAAGCAATGTTTTGTATTATATTTTATAATTAAGAAAAGGAAAATCGCATATTTTTTTAGTTTAAAATATTTTCGAATCAAAGAAGATTGTACGTTTTGTAAATTTAAAGTACTTTAAAATTAAAAGAAACGTTTTCTAAGGGATACGAATGAATAGGATAACTTCAAGTGAGATGGTATTAAGGGTAAGATGACTGGGTCTCGTGTAGTTTATAAAATATTCGCTTTTCAACCTTTTTGAGTACCGTAATAAATTTTATAAATATTAGTATTTTAACTCCACTTGAGTATTTACTTCGGCAAATATATTTTTTAATATTGATATTAATTAAATTTACAGTCAACTAATTCTTAAAAAAAAAAAGTGAACCATCTCTCCTGAAATTACTCCAGTATAACCGAGAACAGCAGGGTTAAAAATATTTGTCGAAATAAATATTGAATTTAATACCTACAATATTATTGATAATACACTAAAATCTTCTTCCTATTTTTTTTTCTTTTTTTTTATAAATATTATAATAATTAGTTGCAGTGAGATTTTTATTTCTCTGAAAAAGTGTTTAAAAAATAATTCAATGTACCAAAGAAATAGTCATTTTATTAACGTTTAATCGTTTCAAGTGTGTAAATTAAGAATCGATTTTTTAATTAAATAAGACAGTGACAAAATTGTATAATGAGCAAGAATAAAGATTTGACAGATATTTACATATTTCTCGGTTATTAAATCGAGAGTTCGATTGAATCGAAAGGAATCTAAAGACGGTGACAGAATTAAAATCGCGAAGCCACGAATATGAACGCGAACATGCAACGAGTGATGAAAAGATTTAGCGAAACAAAAGAGAGAAAGGATAAAAATCGACAGCGAAGACGATTTGGTTGAGAAAGACAACTGAGATCCTTACGCCACGCTAATATTACTAGCTTCTTGGAAATATTGAATTAAATTAAATTACGTATGGATGTGGCCGTACACGGGTTTGCCTGGGAAAGTGAGCGGCTCAGCACGTGGCTAGACTGTCGAGAAATTTTCTCGGAAATGTTCATCTCAGTCGGCCTGCTCCTGCCCTCGGAATCTATTACTTTCGTCACTCGGTTTCCTTCGAGGAGTTTCACGATTTCATGACGACGCGAGAATTATAATCCCCGGAAGTGGCAGCTCGAACGCGGCTGAAGCGGAATTTTTAACCTCGTGTCTTACCATTTTCTTTTCCTTTTTTTTTTTTCATTTTATATTCCAGTAACTACAGTAGATAGCGTTAGCTATTTACTGCTTTAATATTCCATCTAATGTGAAACATTGAAACGTACGTATTGGATCCAGTTACGAGTAATATTGTTATTTTTTAAATAAATGTTTGTAGAATCGTTTCGAATATCGTTGGAAATAATATAGTATTTAAATAATTGTTGGTTAATGACATTCTTATTATTTTTTTGTTTTGATAAATATTTATTGAAATATAGCTATTTAAATAATCGTTGATTAATGATATTATTATTTTTATGTTTTAAGATATATTTATTGAAACATAACTATTTAAATAATTGTTGATCAATGAGATTCTTATTATTTTTTTGTTTTGATAAATATTTATTAAAACATAACTATTTAAATAATTGTTGATCAATGACATTCTTATTATTTTTGTGTTTTGATAAATATTTATTAAAACATAACTATTTAAATAATCGTTAATTAATGACATTATTATTTTTGTCTTTTAAGATATATTTATTGAAACATAACTATTTCAATAATCGTTGATTAATGAGATTCTTATTATTTTTTTGTTTTGATAAATATTTATTGAAATATAACTATTTAAATAATCGTTGATCAATGACATTATTATTTTTGTGTTTTGATAAATATTTATTAAAACATAACTATTTAAATAATCGTTGATTAATGATATTATTTTTGTGTTTAGATATATTTTTATTGAAACATAACTATTTAAATAATTGTTGATCAATGAGATCCTTATTATTTTTTTTGTTTTGATAAATGGGTGATTTTTACAAAAATCAACATTATCGTATATAAACCATCAAAATGATTCTCACCCCATCAACCATACTCGCATCAATTATACTCGACAATCTTATTAACTTTCAAAAACAAAAAATTACAAAAATCAGAAGCGCATTAAATCATAACACCTCATTCTTCAAATACCAAAAAATTTTTACAACGCCCCAATCACAAGACCATCGTCTCAAGACCACTCGCCAGCTACAATTTTTATCCCCAGAACCTATTGTATATTCAATTCCGCATAAAACGTTCCTCCGACTTCCTCAACCCTTCAATCGAGCAACAAACCTCCGCCAGGCAAATTTCACCGCGACAGAAATCGAAACGATTCTCAGACCTGTGGATCTATCCCTTCAGTGCCCTGGACACGTTGGATGCTAGCCAGTCTCGGAGTTTTTAAGATATTGCTTGTCGCGGCTCGTGCCTTCGGCCTACGTTTTCCGTCTACGCGGAAAATGAAGAAAATACGAAAGAGAAAAGACAGAGGAACGGCGAGGAAGGGGGTTGGCCGTTGGTAAGGTGGTGAAATAAAGGTAAAGTCGAAGAGGAAACCGACAAGATGTTGAGCTATGAAGAGACCAAGACGAGTTGAGGGTGGAAGGGGGTGTAGAACGTCGAAAGATACATCGCTTTCAAATATTTCAACCGCAACAAAAGCTCCGTGCTCCCGGAATCTTCGACCCAGCCGTGTAACACACCGTCTATTCTCTGTCTCTCGCTGGTATTTTGAGCTGTGTCTGTACAGGGTGTTTCGTATTTAATCCATTGCCGCAAATGACGGCTATAGCCGTCAAATTTTTGTCGATATGTAGGCAAATGACGGCTATAGACGTCATTTTTAATTATTAAAAAAAGTACAGCGTTTGTACACTTGTTCTTGGTTAAGTAATGCATCGAACAAAGAACGTATAGCATTTATAAAAACTGTGATAATTTTCACTTCCAAATATACAAGTTATACTCAATTTCATCTGGTAGACATAAACAATTGAAAAAAAAGTGTGTTTCGGAGCGCCACTTCGAAATAAAAAGTGTGCGGCAATGGGTTAAACGATCGGACCGCGCCGATACGTCTCGTTCACAGAAATTAGGAATTTTTTTGTTGAATAAAGATGGACGTAGAAAAGTATTGTGGTTGGTATGAAAATGATTTGGTTACACGGGAGGTTTTAAGAATTGAAGGATGTTGTTTATATCAAAGAAATGATAATATTAGATGTTTGAAGAAATATATAATGCAGGAGACACGGGTGTTTAAATATATATTTTGTAGAAAATCATTGAGAATGGTAAAAATTTGTAGAGTTTCTGTGAATAATTACGATGGAATAGGTTCAGTGTTCCTTGGAAGTTAAGTGTTGAATATTTGTTGAGGAAAATGGAGAATATTTTTGATACTCGAATTATTGACGATTAAAGTATATTTATTTGTATCGAAAAAATAATAATGATTGGTGTATGCAGAAATACATAACGAGTGGGAAATAAACCTTTATCTATATTTTTAACGGAAGATCATGGAGAATTGTACAGACGCCACTGTTGTAAATTTATTAAACCTCTGTGAAAAATTGGGAATTTGTTAATTTGATATTGGAATTGGAACTTGTACAACTTTGGTAATTCTGGTGTTAAAGTAGCTTTTATATTGTGTTCCTGTTAATAATTGTTAAATAAAAGACTATTATCGTTCAACAAACCGGTTCATTTTTTATGTATTAACAACATCGATATATATTTAATAAATAGAAACAGCAAAAAAGATAAAAATGTTTCATTAAAAAATTTCAGCAAGGTGAAGACAAATGAGCTTATTTAATTTTTCATCTTAAAATATTTATGTACCATTTTTGCTAACATAATTTTAGAATTAAAAAATTTAGATATGAAAATTAGAAAATTTAATATGTAGTTTCGGTTTAACAAACATGTTAAATAAACGTTATCAATATTTTCCAACAACAAATATATTATCTATCACCTTGTATATAAACTTCGAACGAAACGTTTTGTCTGTTATTTCTGTAAATCATAATATAATAACCTCCATTACTTGATTTTATTTACTAATTTCTGTGTACACTGATTATATCGATTTATGTAACAAGAACATAAGCAACACAGTATTCCAAAATTTTGTTTCAGAGTATATATCTGTACAAGACTAATGAGACTGCACACTCTGATTATGAAGTGTCACATTTCATACTCGAATAATTTCCTGAATGAGGTCAAAATTCTTATATATACTTTCATCTAATGAGATCTCTTAATATATCACGGACTAAATACGCTCGCATTGTATCTGTGCACTTTATCGAGTACACACTGGCGAATGATCGAATAAAATAAATTTGGTATAACACGCAGTCGCGAATATAATTTTTATCTTAGAAACATTATGTCGTACATTTGTATATTAGCGGTTTAATAATAAAATACAAAATATTATTTCATTGCGGGTTAAAAAAAAAAGGTACAGACTAATTTTTTTACACTTTACATGAAACATAATTTTTATTTGAAAGACGATAAGATTGAGTAAAAAATGTGGTGTATTAATATTATTATTGAATTGCAAATTTTTATACAAATTTATATTTCTATGATCGTGATTTTGTGAAATGATCCGTGATTGTTTGAAATGATCCAAAACATTTTGAAACGCTTTAAAAACATTTTAAAATAAAAGAGAGAAAAAATTAAGGGACCATTATTCTCGTTGAAATTTTACAAATTTAATATCCTGCAGTTTTAGAAGTTTTCCATAACTTTTGTCAAAAATGTAATTAAAGATTTCTTTCCCTCGCATTATATATTTTCTTTCAAATATCTATAATTTCAATTTCTTTGATACGGACAGGTATACTATAATTATTGATAATTTCAATGCTAATTTTTCAATTCACACCAAAACATTTCAAACGCTTTAGAAACATTTTAGAATAAAAAAGAAAAACTTAAGGGCCCATTATTCTCGTTGAAATTTTACAAATTTAATATCCTGCAGTTTTAGAAGTTTTCCATAACTTTTGTCAAAAATGTAAGTAAAAATTTCTTTCCGTAGCGTTGTATATTTTCTTTCAAATATCTATAATTTCAATTTCTTTGATACGGATAAGTATGTTATAATTATTAGTAATTTCAGTGCTAATTTTTCAATTCACTCCAAAACATTGTAAAACGCTTTAGAAACATTTTAAGATAAAAAATAAAAAATTAAGGGACCATTATACGCGAAGACAGGAAGGTTAAACAGGAAACACCCTGTATGCAGCTCACGCAAAACGTGGCGAACCTCCGGTAAGAATTCTCTCCATGAAACATCGCGGAGAACTTCGGCGTAATGAGACCATCGTGGTTTTTCTATGGGAAACAGGAGCAGACGCGCCCAACCAACGGACAAATGTGAATGGAAAACATTTAACGATACGCTTGGAGATTTTAGAAAACGATCCCTGAGAATGCATTTTCATGACGGGCGACGAGGAAACGCGTTCGAACTGATTATACCGTTCAATTGCTCCGGTTCGTTCTCGATCTCGTTTTGTCGCCCAGGAAAGGAGAAATGAATTCTAAGGCACCCGGACCGATTGTACCGGCTGCGACGGAATTAACGACGCGATCTGTCGCGAGAAAGTGAATCGAAAGTGTTCTACGGAAAAGCTTCTCTTTCGGAAAGAATGTTTTTTCAACCCTCTATGACACCGTGTGACTTGAAAGTTACATACTGATGTATCTGTGTCTTTTTTATTTTATTTTATTTAGTTGTTATTGTGTCTTTTTTATTTTATTTTATTTAGTTATTATTGTGTCTTTTTTATTTTATTTTATTTTATTATTATTGTACCGCCAAATTTGATTACTGTATCACTGTCGTGATATCAGACAGTTTGTCTGTAGCAATTATTGGATTGCAATGTTTTAATCACAGTTAGTGTTCGAGAAAATTAAATTCAAAGAATGTTTTAATCACAGTTAGTGTTCAAGAAAATTAAATTCAAAGAATGTTTTAATCACAGTTAGTGTTCAAGAAAATTCAATTCAAAGAATGTTTTAATCACAGTTAGTGTTCAAGAAAATTAAATTCAAAGCTTTAGGTTGCAAGATAAAAAATTCCAAAAGAAAAGAAATTAAATTAAATCGAACGATTCTAATTCGCCCCTAAAATATCAAGAGGATGATTCTACCGATAGAAACAAATCGAAAATATGAAACAAATTTATTTAACAAGAAGCTTAGTTTTCAAGAAAATTAAAATCAAAGGTTTAAAATATAAAAAAAAAAATTCCAAAAGAAAAGAAATTAAATAAAACGATTCCAATTCAACGCAAGAATATCAAGAGGATGATTCAACCCTTAGAAACAAACCGAAGATATGCAACAAGTTAATTTAACAAGAAAGTCAGTATTAAACAAAATTAAATTCAACGATTTAAATTCAACGATTTAAATCACAAGAAAAATTAAATTAAATCGAACAATTCCAATTCTACCCAAGAATATCGAAAAACATTATTTCCTGGAGCAGTGGTTAAATGAAATGAAAACTTTCACCGAATCAACGCTGCTTTCTTTTACAGTTCACGGACCCAATAAAACGACGAGTCAGTTGAAACCGAGTAGAAGTAACTGTTAATGTATTAAGAAGTTGCGTTCTACTGAAAGAAAGGCCAATAAAGTCCGAGCCAGACGAGAATTAAATCATAAAAGAGAAGTAGACCGACTTCTCGGGGACTTATCTTTGCTGCAAGAGAAAGGGACACGAAATACAGTGAGACCAGCGAGAGTGGCGAGTGGAAACGCGGCAAGGGGAAAGAGCTCGACGTGGAACAGGCAAGATGAAGTACGCCGAGGTCCACCGTTCTAAGTGAATGGTGGGCAAACACTGGAAAGGAACGAAGAGACCTTTGGAGGCTCGTCGAGTGGGTGGCGAAGATGATGAAGGATTACACGAAAGCAGAAACCGAAAGGAATAATCGTGACCTCTAAGTTATTTGTGCAGTAATAACGTGACCGACCGCGTTATTCTGGGCTGTCTTTGCTAACAATAGAGGGAACGTTCTTGTTATTAATTTAATTATTAAATATTGATGTTCTGGAGGAATTTTGCTCGCGGCGTTGATTAAACAAAATTTTTTAATTATTTTTATTTTTTATTTATTGTAAATTTTTCGTTACATTCGACGAAAATTTTCTTTTCTATTATTCAGGTATTATTGCGTTTTGGTATGGTATTTATTATGGTAAATGTAAAAATAGAAGTTTTCTCAGAAATATAAAAATGCAAGTATTCTCATAGATATAAAAATACAAGTTTTCTCAGAAATATAAAAATATGAGTATTCTCAGAAATATAAAAATACAAATTTTCTCAGAAATATAAAAATACAAGGTTTCTCAGAAATATAAAAATACGAGTATTCTCACAAATATAAAAATACAAGTATTCTCACAAATATAAAAATACAAGTTTTCTCACAAATAGCTTTTAATATTTCATATTATTAAGAAATTTTATTTTGCACATTTTTCTTAAGGTTAGTATTTTAGTAACCTTATAGTTAACCCTATTTAATAACCTTTTAGTACTATTTTTCTTAAGGGGTTAAACAATGCCTAGAAAATTTTTATTTTATTTCTTACCGCCTATAATTTACATTAACATGATCCACATAATAGATCTATTATGTCTATCAGAAATAACACTCTGGCGGAAAGTTATGAGAAATTCGAAATATCGGCTAGAACTCAGTGACTTATTATACCAAGAAAGAATTAATATTATAAAAAACATTTGTCTTGTGACATTAACCGACGCGAATCAGGAATATTCGATAGATAGAAGAATTACCATAATTGAACGTATTTCTTAAAATAATTCGAACGAACAAGGTTTCTAAGTTATTACACAAAAGGGTTCCACAACAACGGACCGAGAGCTTACGAAGACATGACAAGGGTAGCGAAAGAAGCTAGAGGGTTAGAATCACCGAACTGCATATTTAGTGAGGAGGATAGTAACAAGATGAAGAGTGTCTGGTAGCGGCCAGTCAAGAGCCATCAACCCATCTTCCTTGAGTTTCACCCCTTCGAACCCTTGCAAACCTCAGGACAACAACCCTTTCTGTCCGGTCTAGCGGTTGTCATGAATATTACATCTCGTTATATTACCGAGCCATACTTCCGTAACATTGCGACATGTTTTATTAAAATGCATCACAATACTTTTTTTTTCAAGACGTATTTCGTTTAGAATCCTTTCTTTCGTAATCTTTGAGTATCGTTTGCATATTTATATGTACATATGTTCGATACACAGGTATTAAATTATATTTTTTTGGCCCATGATTTTTGAAAGCTATATGCGTGTAGCTTTTGGAAAGTGAATTTTGAAATTTTGTGCTTAATTTTTGTTTTCTTTTTTTTTTTAAATAGAAATATTCTTATCTTGTTTTTAGAAAATAGTGAGAAGATATTAAATTATATAAATCCGATTTTATTACGGAAGTTTGATGGCTCTGTGTGGGAAGTCTTAAATTTTTAATTTCTCATTTGGTAAAATTATCTTAATATTTATTAAAATATTAACCGGTTGTTAATAGGAATCTATATAATAATAAATATCTAATACTTATTTTATAATAGTAGAAATAATACTTATTCTATAATAATGATTCCTGGTACTGTATAATTTAATGTAAATTATATCAAAATATTCAGCTTCCATTGACTCCATTTTTAATTTCTCCTTGGGTAAAATTATCTTAATATCTATTAAGATATTTATTAAATTATTAACCTACTGTTAATAGGTATCTGTATAATAACAAATATCTTAATAAATATTAAAATAACCTTACCGAAACACAAATTATAATTAATAATAATAATATCTAATAATATCTATTATTACAGAATAAGTATTCGATATTTATTATTATATAGATACCTATTGACAATAGGTTAATATTTTTTAATTCTAATGCATCCTTTATGCTAATTTTCACATTCAATAACCGTGTAACTTAAGTGTTCCTACAAACAACCATCAAACTTATATATCCAACTTGCGTAATAAACTCGAAGGGTTGTAAATTCATAAAACAAGCAAACCTCTTAAAAATATTAATCAATGTCGTATACACCCAAATCGTAAATTAGTTGAAAAATATTGCAAATTTCTATATTTAACACGCGGGAAACCGAATTTATTACATTTTCGAGCAACGAAACTTCCTTTAAGAAAAAAGCTTTGAGACTTAGTCGATAAAACGTCGCGTTGTTTCATTATCGTTATTACCTACGCTTCGATTGATCCTTAATCCCCGATTCGCAAACCTAAATATACACTATAATTACCTTCCTTTTTCGAGCACCTTCCGAAGCTTCCCGTGGAGCACTTAAACGCGTTTCCAAAGCGTTTAATTACTTTTCTTTTCTGTAATTCACAGCGCGTACCAGTCGTTCAAACTTGCGTCGTTCCGTTTCGCCTTATTCTAAAGCTTCATTGCTTCCAGGCCCCTCATTGCTTCGGAATACCACACAATTTTGTGCTTGTAACGTGTTTTTTCTTTCTTTCTTTTTTCTCGCGTTCCCTGATAATCTTTAGCATCGCATTTCGCAAACAAACACGATTCCTCGGATTATCTTGTTTTTCGAACGCAGGAGCGCTACACTTGCATTTATACTTGGGCTAATCGAATTTCCCTTCAATTATCTGTTTGTAATTTAATTCGAACTTTGTAGAGATTTTCAACGAGCAAAATGAGATTTGTTGTTCTAACATTTCCATCAGAAAACGATAGAGTGGAAGGTATTATCGCTGGCGTTGATCAAAGTGGAAAGTTTAAAGAACATTTTTCGAACGAAATTACTTTGCAACGGTGTCTTTCTTTTTATACGCTGAAAATTAAGAAAGGTGGAAATTTTGTGTATGATTTTTATTGTACAAAATGAGTATTTAATACGGAAATATCTCGTATTGAGATTCGATGATTAAATGTTGTAAACAAAAATATGAGAGTTAGTGATAAAATTGTGATAGATATTTTATCATAATAAATTCTACTCGTGTGTTTCTCGAAAATATATTAAAACAGTATATTAATACGTTTAATTTATAAAAAGTTCTGCAGATTATGGTAAATTAAAAAGAAAGAAGTAATCGTTACGGTTTGGAAGCTTTGCAAAAAATTATGGAACCATTTTTAATTGTCTGGATAAACATTTCGTATTAATTTACAAAATAGAATAGTTATTTTTAATTTCTCTTTCCATTACAATTTTCAATTCAAAATTTAAAAATTGAATTAATCTTCTAATTTTTGAATCTATGAAACCTACGAGTTATAAATTTTCAGGAAAACTCGAAAATATTATACGTCGGCAGATAAATATTTTTAAACGCCATTATTACTTAATAATTACTTAATAATCCTTTTTTAATCGTTATCGTTTACTAACTAATAGGTTCCATAAACTTTGTGGAAGCCTTGATACCAGCATAAATAGCATTTTCTTGGCAATATCTTTTTATTATCGTATTAGAAGCACGCAACCACGAAACGTTATATAGAGGCGTAAACAGCTTCTTGTTTTTTTCTTTTTTTCTTTTTTTTTTTAATCGCCAATTAAAACGCAGTGTACATTACCCTACGACGCTTGTACGTACATATTACATCGAGCAAATTACAGACTTTATCGAGCTACAAAGTCGACTAATATATTCAACAAATTCAAAGCGAGCTTATATTTTCTTTCTCGCTACAATTTTTTTGGCGCCTTCAGTAGACTGAACAGAATTTTTCTATAGTGTGAAATGTTAAAATGTTTCCAAAAATGAGAGTTAAATTATTCTTGAATTATATTATCTCTGTTTCAAATAATTATTGATTTTATGATGAAAGTTAAATTCTGTATTTTTGAGAATTTTAGTTTTTTTTCTGGCACTCTGTATTTATTTATTAAAATAGATAGCAACGCGATTAAGTATTATCTTGAATGACATAATTGTATTAAATATTTCACCGTAATTGTTAATATACGAGAAGTATTGTAGAATCGTGTAAGTTATTCACCGTGGTTAATTAGAAAAATGGAATCAACGGAAGCTGAATACTTTAATAGAATTTATATTAAATTATAGAGTACCAAGAATAGATATTATAGAATAATAGTTCTATTATAGAATAAGTATTATATCTACTATTATAGAATATAATAATATCTGTATAATAATAAAATAATAATATAATAATATCTAATCATATCTGCTACTGTAGAATAAGTATTATAGAATAATATTTATAATATAATATACAATTTTATAATTGCATAATATATAAATTATTTTATGTCTATATTTTGTATTCTGTATAGAATATTTATAAATATTATAAGTATTATAATTATTATTATAGTTATTATTACAGTAATTATTTGTAAATATTATAAAGTAATCACCTTCCTTAAATCTCATAATATCGTAGAATATTCTAAAATAAGAACAATCTCTAAATAATAATTTTCAAGCCACGGTTACTCATAAATCTTCAGCTTCCTATTGATTAATCTAAACATTTAATACAATATTAATAAATATCGAGTATATTATCTCACTCTACAACCGCAAAAATTCCGCCTCACAAAAATTCGAGTTACAAGTTAAAAACAGAAAAAGGAAACAAGGAACCGTACAGCGCAACGCAGAATCTCATTTTACCCGTCAGAAAGTGAACAGCGTGGAAGAATTGCGAGAGCAGCTTGAATATTACGAAAGAGAAAGGATGCCAGGGAACACGGCTGATAACAACAAACGTGTATCGATCGGCAAGAAACCGATTGATACGGAGGCAAACGAAATAACGAGTCTCAACTTATTGTGAGGCAAGAGCACTCGAATTTCTTTGTTTTCCCCGCGAGATGTTTTCAAAACAAACGTCGACTCAAGGTGCAGACCGTTTCTGTTTCAACCTCGTCGTTGTCACAGGGATAATTAAAAGACGCGTTTCGATGATAAGTTTCAATGAGAAAAATGTTAGACGCTAGCAAATTTTTTAGGCAATTGGAAAAGAAAAATACGAATTTTTGCGAAACGATTCTGTATGCGCGAAGAAACCAGAAATCGATAACTTATGCTGAGCTCCTGGCCACTGAATCTGAACCACTCGCAGCTTTCAACATTTTTCGTGTTTTTAATCAAATTGAAAGGCCTGAGGAAAATTGTTGTTATTTTAAGTAAAATCTTAGACGATTTTATATTTGAAAATATACTTTATTAGCTATTCATGAAATAATATTATTATTATTATTAACAATTATAAAAGATATATTCAGAATTCTTCGTGTTTTTAATCAAATTGAAAAGTCTGAGGAAAGTTTTTGTTATTTTAAGTAAAATCTTAGACGATTTTATATTTGAAAATATACTTTATTAACTATTCATAAAATAATATTATTATTATTATTAACAATTATAAAAATTGTGTTCAACATTTTTCGTGTTTTTAACTAAATTGAAAGGTCTGAGGAAAATTGTTGTTATTTTAAGTAAAACGTTAGACGATTTTATATTTGAAAATATACTTTATTAGCAATTCATAAAGTAATATTATTGTTATTATTAAAAATTATAAAGGAATTATAAAAATATATTATTAACAATTAATAATTAACAATTATACTTTAATAACAAACTCATAAGAGTGAAATCAACAATAAAGAGGGATAATTGGAATCAAGTAAATTGTAAAGAAACAAATAAAATCTCTTTGATATAAATACTAATAAGGTGGGATATTAAGTTAAATATTTAAACATATTACACTATAATTCGACAGTCTGATTAAACAAAAATTTAATTACATATTTTATTAACTAATTTCAACAGTTATTAATTCTTTTCAGCAATTGGTAAAATTAGTAATCAAATTTTCTACGGGTCTTTCAAGTAGCATTTGCTTCTAGTAGCAACAGCAAAAATTGGTTTTTAATTAGAATAAAAAAGAAAAAGAAAGAAAACACCGTTATATAGGTAAAGTACGTGATATCGAATATATAGGGGAACGTTCTTCGTAAAAAGTAAGCTACGATCCTTCGTTATCGATCTAGTTTGCGCGAGGTTATTTCAAAAGTTTATCGACAAACATCACGTTTGTGTACTTTGTGGAAAATGAAGCAAAAGCATAGGTATTATTATAGGTTAACGTTGCTCGGCCAATATGTTTTTAAGTTACATTATATAAACACAACGTGGTCCTTGTATTTAATAAAAGCAAATTCGAAATTTTTCTTCAGCTTTGCCACCATCGATGCAAAGCAATCGTCTAATCTGTTGAAATTAATACGTTCATGTGTATTTCTCATGTTCATTTGTGTTAGAAAAATATTTTATTAACTTATTTCGTAGTATATTCACATATTATTTAGTAATTTCTAAAATTTTATCAGGTTGTCCCAAAAGTGTCTTTCGTTTTATTAATAAGTAATGGATGCATAATATTTTTATATTTTACAATATATTATTATTTTATTATCATTTTTACAATATATTATTATTTTATTATCATTTTTATATTATATTATTATTTTATTATTATTTTATTATCATTATCATTTTCTTCTATTTTTTCAATTCATCTCTCGGTTGACAAATAACGGTAAATATTTATTTAAACATTGCTAGACGAAACTATTGCGGGAAGATGACGAAAGAAACTTTCGGGACAACCTAATATTTTTATTTGACTACAAACATTTAGTATCGTGAAAATAATATGCAGAACTTGACAAAAATCTGTTTCCTTAAAAAATACAGATGTGTCTAAATATTTTCTGTAGCTACCGTAAATGAAACAAATAAAAGCTAAACTCTTATAAAATAACAACTTAGTATCATCTGCACAATTATAGATAAATCGATATGTTAATCCAAATTTTATCTTTATCAGCTTTCGGGACAACCTAATATTAATATTTCTTGAATCCTTTTAAAGAAAGTTAATAGTGAATAAAATGAAAGCTGTTTTCTTAAATAGAGTTTATTTTAAAGTTATGAGTTTTTGTAAATTATTGCAGTAATTTTATGATAACGTAACGAACCATTAAGGAGAATAATTTGTATACAGAAAATCATAATAGTTCTCGTCAAGGAGAATTTCGTTTCGTTCAATTTTCGTGTCAAAATTTAATACGAAGTATCAATGCAATGTTTTTCGTGCTCAAATATTCGAGAAAAGTAAAAGTAATGTTAGCATTGCAATAAAAAATATTGGCAAACACTGCAAACATCCACTTTACATCTTTGTAAACAGAATCGACGAGAGCTTTTGTTTGCCACTCAAACTTTTCGTAAGCGTGCCAACCTTTTATCAAGGC